>JANHAO010005665.1:0-22495 GCA_026873985.1 Saraca asoca | reverse complement strand
TGGGCCAATGGCCCACGTATCAGATATTAAACTGATAAGAACAGATACTACACTTGATCTTAGCCAAAAGGCCGAGAAAGGTATGGGTTATTCTGAGTTACACCACATGCTTTTATACTCTGCTCTCCGCTCGTTGTCTCGCTTCTTAGACGATGTGGGACGTCCTGGAAGACTGGAACTCTACTGGGAAATGGCTTTGAGGCCTCCAATTCTATCTTCTTAACTGTGCGTGCCAATATATTTAACTCTTGGAAATTTCAGAACAGCTTTCTATTTGCCATACCTAACACAAACCAAAACTTTGTGGCTTTAGAATTAGAACTGTTCTTGGTGATTGCTAAAAAATTGCTTTGGGAGTTCAATTTGTTCAATTATCTGAAAAATAAGACTTCCAATTCTCGTTCCTGTGATAAAAATATGGGCTCCAGGGAGAAAATTAACTAAGTTCTGGTTGAAACATCAGTGCTGGAATATTTCTCATTATGTTTATGAAGATTTTTTATATGTTTCATAAAATGTTACAAATTTATACAGATTGTATACATAATAAATATGTTAAAAGTTGCAATTCCATCTATTAACATCACAATTTTTTGAAAACTTGCAACTTTTTAGCAATAGATAAAACTTGCAAGTGACCTATACATGCAAATTTGTATGTATGGAAGCAAATCTCTATAAGTTTAGAGAGATGAAAGTGGATATCCTTGAAAAACTTTGTCGTTATAATTCATGCCTATTGTGAGAGTAAATGCATTTACCCAATTTTCAGATAAACAAGGTGATGAATGAAAAGTTGGGACTAATTTGTATTTATTTCCTTGTGTGTGTGTGTGTGTGTGTGTGTGTGTGTGTGTGTGTGTGTGTGTGTGTGTGTGTGTTTTCATAGGATCAGCTCAATTGCTTTAAGTATAAATCATCCTTCATGGTTTCTATCACCTATTTAGGTTATGAAGGAAGATTGAGGATTTCTCATTTTCCATCCTCTCTGCATTTTACTAATCATTTTTGCTCTCATGCACAAATGGTTAGCCACATGGCTCTAAATTATTAATTTTGATGATGACAATTGATAAATGATAGTGTATATATTGTAAAGATAAAGTATATTTATGTGTTAAAGTATTATATCTTTTATAATAAAGTATGTTTACATGTTGAAGTGTTATTTCTTTTACAAATTTAATAGACAAGTTATGTTATATTCGATAAATATAGATGATATAATGTTAATATATGTTTTTGTGATAACTTATCATATTTATATATTTGAAACATGAATCATAATGAATTATATTAGACTAACTATTTGACTTACAAAATTTATATATATTATATAGAAAAGTCCAAAAGGAAGAAGAGTTAGAATTGGAATTAATAGAAGATCTTATCACACTCAAATCAAAAAGGAAAAACAAGTAAAGTCAAGAAAGAAATGACATTCCAAGCATTGAAAAATGGGAACATTGAAGATTTGGAAGTATGGAAGTATCAAAAAGGCCTGGAAACTTGATTAGGAATAACTTTTCCTTTTAACCTTAAACTTTCCTGTAAAATAGAGTTTTTTATCATATATAGTTCAAATAAGTTTACAAAATTTTAGCTATATCAAAACGTTTAAAAAAAAATCTCACAATTATAGTTTCATATAATAGCCTTTGTGACATTTCTAAACAAATAGAATATGAATTTTTGTCTTTTCAATTTTGACTTTTGATTACTATTTTAATCATATCTCACAAAATACTTCTATGTTAATTGCAAAATTTATTTCATGTGAAAATAGACAAACAACTTTTCATTGACTAATCATTTGCTTAAAATGATTAAGAAATGAAAGAGTTATGGCATTTTCAAATTGAGAATGAAAATGAGTTTTTTTTTTTTTACAACTAAGTATTTCTAACCTTTACTTGCTATTTTTATGGTAAATCAAAAAATAAATAAGATATGAATATGAAATTAATTTAATTTGAAAGTAGACTTAAATATCTTTCTAGCATAAATAGTTTGCTCAAAATGAACTTGAAATGAAGAAGTTATGATCTTTTAAGGTTGAGTTAGTAATATTGTTACCTAGTAATTAATTACATAATTGATTATCAAGTATGTACATGAAGCAAATTTCCCTTTGAGAATTGTTGACGTATAAATCTAGTCAACTAGGACCCAAACCCCAAACTGCAAATCAAGGATGCCAGATAACAATAAAAGCTGAAGGAGAGGAAGAACAAGAGGACACCAAAAAGTTTTTAACGTGGTTTGGCCTAAATCAATGCCTATGTCCACGATTGTTCATTTTTCTCTATATTTTTGCTGAGTTACAGTATCTGTTCATTTTCTCTCTTTTTTGTACAATAGTTTTAACCTTTATTTACAATGGCTGGGGCATTATAATTTGAATGCAATGAATCATGAATTGATTATATAATGGACAATATTTGATTTGTAAATACATTTTCATAATTAATTTCCAATTATCATCCTTAATGACCTAATGGCTAAGAAAGCGTGCTTCGAGCTATGAATTAAACCTCGTCCTCAACGACCTGAAGCTACACATTAAGTTGCCTTGACCCTTGTTGATTAGCGATTTGAGCTCACATTTGATGACCTGATGACTTATTCCAGCGACCTCAATCCTGGATGAGCTGGGCCCTTATTAGCTGGCTTGTCCACTAAACTTTTACCAGCTCATTTGTGTGGCTCTAAAATAACCTACAACATTGCCCCCAACTTTCAATGCGATATGCAAACTGGGAGTTGTAGTTTGCTGGTAAAAGTTAGCAATTGTGATTTATCATGTCGTCATTTAGACCTATGTCCCATCACTCTATCTATACCATCATTATCATATGTAATGTGCACTTTTTCCATAACCGTCAGAGTGGTGATGACTAAGCCTTGTTATTCGCTAGACCATCAGATCAAGGGCAACTAATCAGTCTTCAGATCTAACAGTGAGGCTATACAAGCTATATAAGGTGAGAGAAAACCTTTTTTCTCTCTCACTTGTCATTTTTGAAATCCAATACTCTGCTTCTTACTTTTCTCTTAAGCTCACAAACACTCACCACCATTCTTTGCTTTTCTGCTTCGCCAAATTTGCAGCAAAATACTTTGGATTCGGGTTGCTAGGAACCAATCTTGCACATCATTCCCTTCTCAGAACTCCTCCCATCTCATTAATACAATAAGTTCTCTTAGCACACCCTTGACTCTAAGCTTCTGTTTTTCACGAATGCCTTGCTCTGTGAGTTTTTGATGTCTTGGTGCTTGGAGAGTTTGGTGGTGTGTGCCTATTAGTTGCTAAGAAAGTTTGCATGTTGGTTGATTCTGTTGAATGCTTATTTGCACATCTTTTATTATTTATGGAAGCTAACATGTGATTTGTTTGACAAAACGCTTATAGGTTTTAAGGTCATAGATTGTTCCCAGGTTTTAGCGTCCTGATAAGCTCATTGGTCGAGCCCCCCATGTTTTTTATGGTCTAGGTCTTAGGTGTGGTAATATGAGGTGTGTGTAACCTGTTGCATAGGAAATTCTCTGTTAGAAGATAGAAGCCTTAGCTTTTAGGTATAGTCCACTTGCAGCGACCTAATTGTTCCCTTTTTTGTGTAGATGTCTACAATTCATAAGTGCTATGGTCACCAGGTACAGAGTACTGATATTCCTGACTCTCCAAATCAAAGTAATGAGTAGGTGCATGTCATCAAAGAAATGGCCTCTGGGAGTTGTGAGCTCGTTGAGAAGTTTGTGGCTCATCCTGACCCCATTGAAGGTCAACAGGCCGTTCGGAGACAAAAGCCTCCTGCTCGTACAGTGTTCATTCACCATGCTTTAACTATTAAGCTTGACAAGCTTGGGGGAATAGCTCTGACGTATTGCTTCCCCAAAGGCTATCACATCATAGTGCCCTCATCTAATGGCCACACAGCTTATCCTCCTCCAGGGTTTGTTGCCATTAGCACCCACCATCTTGATGTTGGGCTTAGGTTCCTAATTCACTCTTACATTATTAATTTGCTAAATAAATTAAAACTTTGCCCCTTCCAACTCACACTCAACTCTTACTCTCAACTCACCTTCCTTGCTCTTCTTTATCTACGGAATAACCTCCCACCTCCTTATGCAAAGGTTCTTTGCTATCTTTACTACATCAAGGGTATAGGTCAGTGAGATGGGATATACTATGTCACAACTTACCAAACTGACCACAAGAAAATCTTGCCCTAAAGTGATGCAAAGGGCAAGTCTAATGTGGGGAACTATAAAACCCATTGGTTTTATATTTCTTGCCCATCTCTTCTTCATCTTCACAACTTTGGGTTTGTCCTTACTTCTAGTAAGCGAGCTGAAGATGTGCGAACTTGCATGAGTATATATATTTATTTTATTTTTAGTTTGACATTCTATTTCATTTCACAGATGGAGCTGTTAAGAATAAGCCAAAACTAGGGATAAAGGAACTTGAAGTGCTTAGCCAATTTGCTACTATGGATGGCCTTAAGAATGACCTCAGATTTGATGAGGAACTCTTGCACTTTCACAAGCTCACTTCGGCTTTGAACGTCGAACTCCTTGATAGCACCAAAAACATTAGAGCTTGCGAAGTTAAGGCAGTTGGCCTAGCAAACTTTCAAGAGTAAGCAAATATGGTGAGGCTCAACCTTCTTATGCCACAAGCCCCTCTTTCTACTCAGTCTGTCGACCATGTTGCTATTGTAACCACATGAGCTCTTGCTATGGGTGCAGCCCCCACTACTACAAGTCAATCTTCTTCCTTGGTAGTAGGAGTAGTGACCTCGCAAGTACTAGTTCCCACTTCACAGCTTGAGGTGGTTGAGGTCTCAGATGAATCGATGAAAGCTCCTGTTGGTATGGGTTTAATTACTCCTGGTGATGGGGCGAAGGCAAAGTCCCCATCCTAGCCCCTGCCAAGAAGCAAAAAATGGATAGGGGAAGAAAGTAATGGTCGTAATCGAACAAATGGCACCTGAGGTCGTGCCCTAAGAGTGATCTAATGGCAATGTGGACTTGATCCTGGGGACTTACACTAAGCCATTGTAGTTGAAGGAGATATCTAGTGAGCGCTTAATGGGCTATATAGCTCGTCACAGTATGCTGGTAAGTTTAGTTCTTTCACCTCGATTCTTTCACTTCTTTGCAAGGTAACTTAACTGTTTGGTTTCTCAGAGCGCATTAAGGGTGACAAAGCTAAAGGATGAGCTCTTAGCTTGGGAAGAAGGCAAAAGAAGGCTCGAGAGTGACCTAGTTACCATGACAACTGAGGCACTGAGGCTAAGGGATAGAATGCAGCTACTCGAGACCCAACTAAGAAATGCCAAGGTGGCTAAGAAGGAAGCTGAGGAGGCCCATTCTCGCAAGAGAGCAAACCATGAAGTTGTTGCGTTTACCCTTGTGTCGCTTAAGCAAGAGGGGAGACCGCTCAAGTTAAGGCGGAGATCACTGCACTGGTCATGAAAGCGGATGAAAATGCGATTTCTAAAATCATCGTTGGCTTCTTGTACACTTTGTGGAAGGAGCACCTGGAGATGGATTTCTCCTTTTTTTGGTGGAAATGTTCACAAGGCCATTAAGAACTTTAAGGAAACCGCAAAGGTAGCTCCTTTAACTAAGGGTGCAAAGGTCGCAAGTGAAGTTGCTCCTGCTCGGGGCGCACAGGTCACTGGTGGAGTTGCTCTTGCTCAAAATGTAATTTAAGAAGAGAACAACTAATAAGTCGTAAAGATAGCTAGGGCAGCTGCTAATGACCAAATGATGGACAACCTGCTTGCCCCATATGTCGACCTTTCAGCCCACCAGAGTGTAGGTCCCAAGGACCAACCTTCCTCTTAGGTCACAACTGCTACAATCTAAGCAAGTTCTCTTGTAATTTTAAGTTTCATTTTTTGAATTTTCATACGTACATTCACCTTGTTGAATGAGGTTTTTAATGAACTTCTTCTTTTGTAATTTTCTTGCTTTATTCTTTTATGCCAAGTTAAATGCTTAGTAGGTCGCAAATGATAACTTAAAGGTTAACATGAATGTGCCTCAGCTTGCAAACCATGTCTTAATAAATATTAGTCAACTTAAATACCCAATAGGTCGCAAACGATGACACATAGATTAACATGAATGCACCTCAGCTAGCAAACCATGACTTAATAAATATTAGTTAAGTTGAATGCCTAGTAAGTCACAAATAATAACACATAAGTTAACATGAATGGACCTCGGTTAGCAAACCATGACTTTGTTTAGGTTAAAACCAAGATAAATGCTTAATAAGCCATAAACGATGACTCTCAGGTCAACTTGAATAGGCCCCAACTAGCATACCATGGCTCTTTAAACCCTAAGAATAGCTCACTTCCTATATAATCAGAATTAGAAGGGCAAACTTAATTTTATTGAAAATATAGGTGCAGATGTTCAACATTCCAAGCTCGTGGAACTTCAGCTCCATTCTTATTTGTTAAGTAATAAGTTCTATTTCCTAAGTTTTTCTTAATGATGTATGGGCCCTCCTAGTTCAGATCTAGTGTCCCGTCATTGGCCTTGTGAGCTCTAGGAAGAATAAGGTATAGTACGAGATCACCAATTTTGTAGTTTTGAACTCAGACTTTCCTGTTGTAACATCTAGTGACCCGTTGCAAATATCATATCCTGAGTGTCTGATAGGATGCTATAGCTATCATTTTAACCCTGATGCTGAGGTCACTCATTCCTGGCCTTCTTTGCAGCCTGATTATCAAAGCTATCCTTTTGACTCTCCTTGCCGTTCCAGTCATTGCTTCTCTTTTTATTCTGGTTGGAATTGATCACCTTATCCTTTTGATTGGACTTCTTAGGGCCAAAAGTCTCCTCCCTCCTGATCTCTTTGGCAGCTCGCTAATAAAACTCACTCAGGTCCCTCATTAGAGACTTGTATATCTCTCATACAACTTTCCATCCTTATGGAGCCCCACTAAGAGCACTGTTAGGATACTCTCATATGAGGAATTCTCTATGTTACTAACCTCGCATCTGTACCTAGTGATGTAGTCTTTCAATGATTCATTCTACCACTGAAAGACATTTGTAAGGTGGCAAGACAATGCAAGCTGCTTTCTCAGTGCCTTATAGTGGTTCATGAATTTTCTCTAGCACTTTTTTCAACTGTCAATGCTGCGAGCTAGGAGACTCATAAGCCATGTTCGAGGTATGTCTCCAAGAATGGCCAGGAAGATGTGACACTTGACCAGAGAATTGGTTATTTAAAGATCCATCTGTACATTAAATGCATCAAGATGATCCTATAGGTTATTATCCCCATTGTATAACAGGATAGTGGGAATCTTGAATCTGTGAGGGAGAGGTCCTATCTCGATCTCTCTAGTGATTGGTGTCCTTTCCTGATAATGATCTTGACGATCTTGAGCCAGAAGGCATTCTTCTAACTACCATCCTTTAAAGTAGCTCTTTTACCATCAGGTCCTATGCCTCAAATCGTTAGCTAAGAGATTGCTATGGGAGCTATGATCTGGGGCTTTATGCCTTCTCTTATACCCGTGATATGATGAGTATCGATCTAAAATATGTCCCTGATTGGCTCTGTTCGAGCCTCTAACCCGACGTGAACCTCCATGTCACTAATTATCTCCATCATCATCCTCAAGCCACGCTATGACCTGAATACGTTCGTGGCTAACCTCTATGCACCTATCCCTGTCTGGGTCTACCTGAACCCTTGGGCCCATGGAGCGAGGTGCGACATCATCCTTGTGAGTTCAATAAGCCTCTGATCTAAGCCATAAGTTAGAAAAATGAACTGAATCAGTGTACTAAGTTACTTCTCTAATTGGCCTCTCCTCTAGAGCTGGCACTTCTTCTCATGGTTGTTGGAGTACTTTTTTGGGCATAGTGACTTTAACCTGCCTTTGTGCCCCTTGGGCTTGTGCCTGAGCCAGTGCCTTAAATGTATCTGCCAGTTCTTTCATTGTGTTCTCAAGTGCCTCCTGACGCTAATGCCACATTTGCACTCTATCAGTCCCTAGAACAATAGCAACAGATTAGCAAGGGGCCAATGGGGGCATGCCAATGACAGCACTTGTAGTAGGGATGACGGAAGTGCCTACCGTAGGAAGAACTAGGCTTCTAACTGGTAATACATCTCGTTGTTGTTCCATGTGACCCTCAGGTTGGTTAACTGCAACGTCTGACTCCTGATGGTTCTTCCTCTAGCCATTGCAATAGAACAGAAAATTAACAAGAATACAGTTTAGGGCCTTTCCTTTAGTGCCAAAATGTTGACGTATAAATCTAGTCAACTAGGATATGAACCCTAAATTGCAAATCAAGGATGCCAGATAATAAGAAAGATTAAGAGAAAGGAAGAACAAGAGGACACCAGAAAATTTTTAACGTAGTTCAGCCGAAATCAATGCCTATGTCCACAACTGTTCATTTTTTTATATATTTTTGTTGAGTTACAGTATCTATTCATTCTCTCTCTTTTTTGTATAATGATTTTAACCCCTATTTACAGTGGCTGGAGCGTTACAATTTGAATGCACTGAATCATATATTGATTACATAACAGACAATATTTAATTTGAAAATGGATTTCTATAATTAATTTCCAATTGTTGTCCTCAACGACTTGATTGCTGGGAAAGTATGCTTCGAATTGTGGGCTAAATCTCGTCCTCAACAACCTAAAGCTACACATTAGGTTGCTTTGACCCTTGTTGACCAACAATTTAAGCTCACATTTGGTGACATGATAATTTGCTCCAGTGACTTCAATCCTCGATGACCTGGGCCCTTATCAGTTGACTTGTCCATTGGGCTTTTATCAACCCATTAATATGGCTCCAAAAATACCTACAACTTTTCAATTAAGTAATCAATTATTTTGCTTTGGTTTGAATTATAATTACTAGTTCTTATCTAAAAGCATCTCAAATAGCTATAAGATTTTATAGGTTTCTTATAAAAGCTAAGGGGTCGTTTGATTTATACAAAAAAGTAAGTTTCATAGGGAATTGAACTTCCCAAAAAGTAAATTCCCTTATGAACTTTCCACCAGGAAATGTTTAAAGTTGTTTGGTTGATAATGAAAATTAAAAGTTCTAATAGAAAGTTCTTCTTACTTGAGGAGGGTAGATAAGTAATTTCTCACATTTTATAGGAAGTAAAACTTTTTGGGAAGTCTTACTTCCTCATTTTGACAATTAGTGGTCAACTAAACAATACATCCGTATGATATTTCACAAAAAATTGTACTTCACACGTGACTCTCTATTAACTAAATGACCTCTAAAAATCATCAAATACAACATATAAAAAGCTTGAACGCTATGATTTAATATCATTTACTCTTTATTTTATCAAAATCAAGATTTGAATTTTTCATTATGAAAATTTTCTATTTTAGGAGTTTCATTTGTTTCATCTACTATTTGTAAGAGTTCATTTGAGTTGTTATTCATCTTATATCAATATTCAACTATAAGGGGTGAGGAATCTCTATGGAAAATACTTTAAGGGTGAGATATCTCTTAGAATTCTTTTGAGAGGTGAGATATCCCTTATAAAGAAAAGATTTGCTTAAGTAGAAACAAAGAATTTGTAAGGCTTCTTTAACCGATTGAAACATAAAAAGATAATAGAGAAACAAACCCATGTTTGTAAAACTTAAAGAGTGTATGTATACCTTAGAGTGGAACTTAAAGGTTTAAGGAGGAATTACTATAAATCGTTGTACTTGATTTCTCTACTATTACTTTATTTATATTTGATTATATACTCTGTTTTTATGTATAAAATTTATTAAATATATCATACTTCAATGTTTATCCTATTATTTGAATGTTTGAATGGTTGAAAATGTGATATTTATCTATGTATGTACTTTTTGATGTCTTGTGAATCTTTAGTTGAATGAGTTATATTACACAAAGACTTTAATTTGTTATATCTTAAATATAAATATCTTTATTAAGTTATTTTGGGTTGTTAAATTAAAACTATACCATGACTTCCTAAAATCAAGATTTTTTCAAAAAAAAAAAAATTACCAAGGTTTTAAAAACATTTAATTCATCCCTTATAAGTGTCTTATCCTACAAAACACAAAGCAATCTATGTATGCCTAGCCATTTTCCTTACAAATGACTTTATTGTTGACAATATTGTGTGATTCATGTTAATGTTCATGCCATACCAATTGAAATTCTTATTTTTTATAATAGGAGTAACAAGTAATTTAACATACATAAGAATGTTGAGTTTAAATTCAAGATAATAAAGATAAAAAAAGTCTTATAAATTATATTAGGTGTCACTATACTACTTAGGATACTATTGGAATTATTTAGACATCTAGAAAAAATATCATATTTAATATTTTATTTTTAATTATAAAAAAAATACATTTTTCTTACGTGTGGTATGGTCATAATTTCAATTTAACGACCCCTTATTTAAAGTGTTGCAAAGAAGCAACATATTATTTAAATTGTTTAACATTGTACCCATTTATGCTAATTTTTCATCTAAATGTAACGGATTGTATTATATGTCAGTCATGTATTCACTAATTAGTTATAATTTAGCTTTGATTGTAACTCCATTGTTCTCAATTTCATTTTATGTTTAAATCTTAGAGAAAAATTTAGACAAAAAGATGAAATTGAAAATGATAAAGGCACAATCAAGGTCAAATTAGGATTAATTAGGGAGTATGTGACTGATATATAATAGAATCTGTTAGATTTGAATAAAAAAATTAGTATAAATAAATATAATGTTAACAGTACAAATCATAAATTATTTCTTTATTATATTTTAAATTATAAATAAATTAATTAAAATTAAAATTATATTATATATAAATAAAGTGCATTTTCCCTCGGATATATCATATTTTATGTTTGCTTGTTATTATAATCGGAGGTTGTCAATGATCTCTTGGTTGAATTAAATTACGTGCATTCGAAGGGACACTATATTATTAATGTTAATTTCTCGTGATAATTATAAATGTATTTTTGACACAATACACCTTTCTCTGACTATCCAGGTGAAAAGTTTTTCGTGATCTAACTTCAATTATGAATTGCCCTATAAATAACATTTATATGAAATTGATATATCACCTTTTTATATGAATTGGCCAATTATCACCTCTTTAGAAATATAGATAATAATTTTTTGATGGGACTCAATGATTAATAAAGTAAGAAAAAACTGATCAATTTTTTTAAAATAAAATAATTTTTTAAAATATTATAAATTTTTAAAATTATTTATCATTTAAATAAAAATAATAATAATATACAATTTTTTATTAATCATTAGTACATCCGTCAATAGAATATTGTGTATATGTCTATTGATTATCAATGAAATAAATAGAAAGTATTCAATTTAAAATTAATTAAAAAATTAAATGAAATTATACGATAGGTTTAAATATATATATATTTTTTGTCGTTCAGACAAGAAGACCACATGCGTGGTCATGGGAAGAACAAAACGGTAAAAGAAAGACTTAAAACTTACACCACGTTTGGCTGTACGAAATTAATCATTATAGCCGGACTGGACATCCTTTGATAGTTCATCATCCAACCAGCCAAAGCTACTACTACTCACTTCACGTTACTAGTCAGACAACAACTTACATTCCATGGGCAAAAAAGGAACTTCCCTTCCAACTTTAATATTTATAAAATATTTTTATATTTTTTAAAATTTGAAAATTATGTGCAAGAGGTACAATTTTTATAAAAAAAATTATAAATAATGTGAAATTGTTTTACAGAAATTGATTTTTTTTTTATAAAAATGACAAATTATGCTTTCAAATTTTATATTATCTTGTATAGAAGCAAAAGCCCACATTTTATGTACACAAGTACAGCTAATCAATGAAAAAAAAAATGATTTAACCCTAATTTGAGTATGAACCATTATATCAATCAACTATAACATAAAACATTGATTCTTTAGACAATCTTAAGACTCACTTCACAGTTCACATGTTGATATCATGCATTCAATATTTTATTCATAGAGTGTTTATAAGGGAATCGAATCTAGATCAGCTGGGAACAAAATAAATAAATAAATAAACGTAAGGATCATTTCACACAAATGGAAAATATTTTTTTATTAAAATAATCTTATTTATTTATATTTATAATTATAAGATATTAATATAATAAAAAATATTTTATTTATTCAATATTACATGTTATTTTAAAGAGAAAAAGTCATTTTCTACTATCATAATACTATATATTATTTTATTAATCATAGATGATATTTTGTTTGCGAAATCATACCTAGGAATGTCACATCATTGTATTTGATTTGAAAAAAAATCTTATTAATATTATAATACTATATTTTAATTAATTTATATATTTTTAAAAATATTATTAAATTATCAAAAACATCTTCATTAAAAAATTAAATGATTAATACTGAAAGTTGACCTGTATGTGATAGTCAATAATAATAAGTAGTGATTAATGACAGAAGATAATGACAAATGGTGATCAATGACGATTGGTGATAGTGAATGATCAGTGGCGGACATAGGATTTTAAACCAATGGAGGCTGGAGGTCCAAAGGAGGTTGTCAGGATTCGAGAAGACTGAAGAGCTCACGTCGCCGTGAATGTTGCCGGAGGGAGACCGAAGAAACTGAAGAAGATTGGCGGCGCGACAGCGACTACGAATGCAAACGACGGAACGAGCAAGGAGAACTGGATCAACTGGCATGGACAGTTCGAACGACGAGGAGAAACCGGCTTTCGGCCCGGGCTTCATGCGTTGCGTGTGCTGGTGGGTAGTGGAGTGACGGTCGGCGGAAGCTTCTGGTGACATCCAGATCGAAAATTTGAAATGGGGAAGACTGAAGAGTCGAAGAAATGCTGGCCAGGTTGCGGGAGGGAATTTAATTTATAAAAAAATAGAGAATTTTTAATTTGTCCCCCCAAAATTTGGGCATATTTACACAAAAGCCCATTAATTCTATTGAATTTTCAAATTAGTCCTTCTGTCAATTTTTTTTTTCAAAAAAAACTGAGTGGGGGCTTCAGCCCTCACTGGGCCCAACGTAGGTCCGCCCCTGTGAATGATAGATAATAATAAGTGATAGTGACTAACGACAGTAAGTGATAGTAGACGGTGATCAATAATAATAGATGATGATAAGTAATGATAAATGGTAATCAAAGCGATAGGCAGTGATCAGCAATAAATGATGATAGGAGGTGATCAATCATAACAAATGATGATAGGTTGAGGTGATAAGACATTAATAAAAATGTGAGTAAAATAATTTTTTATATAATTAAAACATTTTTATGTGTATAAAAATGTAAGATACCTACCTTTCCATACAAATATTTTATAAGAATATTAGGTTAAAAATATTTTCAAATAAATTTTTTTAAATTTTGAACAAAATATGTAAATCTAATATTCTTTTAAAATATTTTTTAAAATATGAAAATGATTTTACAAACTAAACATTATTGTAAAACACACAGCTGGTATAAAAATTCTTTATTTATACAGATTTTCTTATCCGTTTCGAAGACACTACTTCTTACGAATGAGACTAACCATGGCTATAACTGAGTTATATAAATGACTCACTGCTGTCACTGCATTGAGCCATTAAAGGTTTTGTAAGAACCTGAGCTATCTTTTAGATTATAAATTTAGGATACTAATTTTAGAATTTTATTACACCAAAATTTAGAAAATGGAAGACTAATATAGACAATAAACTTCATTAATAACAATAACCAAATTTGAAAAAAAAATGAAGCTTCTGAAAATAAACATTATAATTTCTATTCCCAATCCTCTTTATTTTTTTTTTCTGAAAATATTAGAATTTAATCTCAGTGCTACAATTGAGAACGATTTCTTGGTCAGCGCTGTACTCATGATCCAAACAAATAACATTACCTTAAACAAAACTAGTGTCAAATAAATTATCCACTTTTTAAATTCTTTTTATTGCTTTTTGTTTATTATTATTATTAAGCAAACCACCGATGCCATCTTTGATGCACCATCCACCAACCTTCAACCAGCCACCAATACCATTCTTTCTTCATCTAACGATACAAAAAACCGAAGTCGGTAAATTTTGTAGGGCCAGCCCTCTTCAGAACGGACATGGACGTTTCTGAGCTAACTACCTCAAGTCACGTGACCTCCATCTTCCTCCCTCTCTCTCTTCATGTCCTAATTCCTCTGCCCTTTCTTTCTCTAACATTCTCTATATGACTATATAAATCATTTTCTACCAGCATTTGCATTTCCTTCTCTGAATTTCCCACTCCCACACACCCAAATTCATAGCTGATTCCACCAGGCCAGTGAATCAGGTACACTTTAATTTCCCATTTCGTTGCTGTTGTTGTTCTTGTTAGTGTTCTTCATCAACCTCTCTCTCTCTCTCTCTCTCTCTCTGCTCCCATTTGCTATTTAGATCCATTTATTGTTTTTGTCCGATTCAAATTTTCTATCTTTGTCTGAATTGACTATCTTGCGAGCTACCCACTATGATTTTCGATGTTCTCAACGCTTACTGAGTAGTAATTTGGTGACATTTGCGTATTTGGTTAAGAGATCATTTTTCTTACAATTTGGATTTTCAGTGCTCTCTACCCACGTTTAATGATAAGAATTGGATTTTCAAAAGATTTCATTGGTTTCCTTCAAGTGCATTGGTTTAGATTTGGTTTCGCCTGCTGATAGGTGATAGAGATCCAGCAAACTATAACTTATTGGCAGTTGCACCTTACTTTTTATGGGCTGATGGGTGTGGGCTTTTGATTTGTTTGGTGTGATGTTGTGTCTGTTTCGTTGGAACCTTTGTGTGGCGGTTAAAAACTTGTTTAGAATGGTGGGTCTGCTTCATTGACGAGTTTAATCATTGCTGTGCAATGCTCACACATTTTTGTTAGCAGTATAATATTGATTTTCATTTTTTTGTACTGATTTACTAGTGAGAGTGAGCGCCTTTGTGAATCCCAATAATGTGTCTCAAATTTTTAGTTTATATTAGATGTTAAAAGTATGGCTTTTGGCATGATACATATTTTTATATATATGGTGTCTTCGATATTCTTTTGTACTCTTTCTTTTGCTATTTGGAAAATGCTGAACTATTATGTCATCAGATCTCTTGGTTTCACCATCATGGCCACTGGACAACTGTTCTCCCGCACCACACAAGCGTTGTTTTATAACTACAAGCAACTTCCCATCCAGCGGATGCTTGATTTTGACTTCCTTTGTGGTGAGTATATTCTTCTGGTTCCTTTCTAAGATATTCTTCTTAAAGGAGAATTGGACAGCACCAAGCTGGAATATTGCATTGTCATTTACATTTCAAATTGATGAAATCTCAATTTTTGTATTTATAGGTAGAGAAACACCATCAGTTGCTGGAATCATTAATCCCGGTTCTGAGGGATTTCAGAAGCTCTTTTTTGGTCAGGAGGAAATTGCCATCCCAGTGCATTCTACGTATGTGTTGATTGTTCATTTCTATCCATACTCCATCCTTCCTCTGCTTGAAATTTGGATTTGGTGATTTGAACATAGTCAAGGAGAGGTTTTTCTTCATTTTATTGGTCTCCTTACTATTTTTAATGCACTGCTGAATATAAAGTAGTCCACCGGTACTAAATGGCATGCTTGCCTGAGAATAAAATTATGTACTTTGCAGAATTGAAGCAGCTTGTGCTGCGCATCCTACTGCAGATGTCTTCATCAATTTTGCATCATTTAGAAGGTCAGTATTTATCTATTATTCTTCTCTGAGTCTGGGCTAACTTTTTGGGCAGTATTATGAAAAAAAAAAATTTGTATATTTGCAGTGCTGCTGCTTCATCCATGGCTGCTTTGAAGCAGCCAACTGTTAGAGTTGTTGCTATTATTGCTGAAGGTGTACCTGAGTTAGACACTAAGCAATTGATTGCATATGCCCGCGCAAACAATAAGGTGAGAGGGAATATGGTAATTCCTATCAATTCAACCAACTCGTAAACATAATAGCCTGGCAAAATTAAATTTAGTGCTGTTTGGCAGGTTGTTATTGGCCCAGCCACAGTTGGAGGCATTCAAGCTGGTGCTTTTAAGATAGGCGACACAGCCGGAACAATTGACAATATAGTTCAATGCAAGCTGTACAGGCCCGGATCAGTTGGCTTTGTTTCTAAATCTGTATGTAGTCCTTAGTATTCTCTTTATATGCTGCTGTCAGTTTCTCACATTTAATACACCATTTGATCTAATACTCTATAGTTCTTATCTGCATAGTGTTAAAGAAGTGTGGGGATATGATGAAGTTGTTTTCAAATGTGCCCCTTTTTTCTTTTGGATGTGATATTTAATTCAAACCTGTTCTGTATCCAGAGGTTTAAGAATTCACCACTGGGAACTAATTATGTTCCAAACTTGCAATAACTTTCTACTATTATCTATGTGTAGTTGCTATTAAAAAATGGTCTCTTGCCTATTACACTTGTTGAGCATGACTTGGTTTGTCTAAAATCTCTAGTATCAATCTTAATTTCTTGTCTGGCCCAAGAATTCGTGATTCTTTTGATTGGCTTGTTGAATAAGTTCAGAAGGTAAAGATCATAAACAGAATTACTGAAGACATACAGTGGAATCTCTTAGAATCTTGAGATTTGCAACTTGCATCATCATCTTTGAAATTTTTTTTCTATCTTATAGTTGGTTCTTGCTTCTGCTTTGAGAAGAGAAGAAATTGGATTAATTTTAATATTTTGTATTTAATCTCTTGTTGATTCCATAAATGAAATGATGTTGACAACCTGGCAGTTTAGCTGCAGCTTAATTGTTTTTGTACAATGTTAAGAGTACAGAACGGTGGTTTAAACCACAGAAATTTTACCATAGTTGCTTTGGTTTGGTTTTCTAGAGTTGAGCATTGATTATTTCTTTTGGCATGACCTAGTGTCTATAATGATGGTTATAAGAAAAGACATTCTTTTGAACTGCAGGGTGGAATGTCCAATGAACTATACAACACTATTGCTCGTGTAACTGATGGCATTTATGAAGGTACTCGCAAAAATGCATTTTAATTTTAACTCCCTGTTTTTCTCAACGTTAGTGTTGAATTATATCCGGTTTTGCTATAGGCATTGCCATTGGAGGAGATGTTTTTCCTGGTTCCACACTTTCTGATCATGTTTTGCGGTTCAACAACATACCACAGGTATACTGTTGCTTCCCTTCTGGGTATTGAATATTGTATCTGCAAGATCGCAGGCCTTAACTAATTGATGATATTATTAAAATATTTTAGTTTCTGGTTGATGACCATCTAAATTTATGTTAAATCTCAGGTCAAAATGATGGTAGTTCTTGGGGAACTTGGTGGGCGTGATGAATATTCCTTAGTGGAAGCCCTAAAGCAAGGAAAAGTGACAAAACCAGTTGTTGCCTGGGTCAGTGGGACCTGTGCACGACTCTTCAAATCTGAAGTGCAATTTGGTCATGCTGTATGTCACTGCTTCAGTATCTATGACTAAGTTCTCAGTAAACTCATTTATCACAAGAGGGCAGGCTTCTAATTTCCATTGGCTTTTGCATAAATCAGGGAGCTAAAAGTGGTGGTGAGATGGAGTCTGCTCAAGCAAAAAATCAAGCACTAAAGGAAGCTGGAGCTGTTGTTCCCACTTCATATGAGGCTTTTGAAGCTGCAATTAAGGAAACATTCAACAAATTGGTTAGTTTACACTTATGTTGAGCTTTTGCTTATCTAAACCTTCTACTTTTCCAACCTTCGAAGGGAGAAAGGCTTGGAACTAGTCTTAGTTTCCTTAGTTATCATTGTTGGCTTATATTTTGTTAGGTTGAAGAAGGGAAGATCATACCTGTGAAAGAGTTTACTCCTCCACAAATCCCCGAGGACCTTAATTCTGCAATTAAGAGTGGAAAAGTCCGTGCTCCTACGCATATTATTTCCACCATTTCTGATGACAGAGGTATGTCAGGATCCAATAATGCCATAACTCAGAAGTGATGTCTTTTTTGGCTTAGATTTAATGGTTGAACCAAAGTTTTCACCCTATATTTTCACAAGGCGAGGAGCCATGCTATGCTGGTGTACCCATGTCTTCCATTATTGAAAAGGGTTATGGTGTGGGTGACGTTATCTCTCTTTTGTGGTTCAAACGCAGCCTTCCACGTTACTGTACCCAATTTATTGAGGTAGGTTATTTATTACTGTAAAGTCTTCATTGTGTCTTTCATCCCTCCCCCTCTGCATGTGCCTCTTGAGTATGGACAGCTCGTCTGTGCTTAAATTTCATTCTTTAAATAATTCCATTTGCTGTCAGTTTTTCATTTACATATTGCTTTGCATCTATTGATTTCTTTATTAAGCTTCCCTCTTGCTGATGCATTACATTGGCCAGATATGCATCATGCTATGTGCCGACCATGGTCCGTGTGTCTCTGGTGCTCATAATGCTATAGTGACAGCAAGAGCTGGAAAGGACCTTGTTTCCAGTCTTGTGTCAGGTAAATACATGCTTTCAATCTTTCTACTGCCAAAGTATGCTCAGAATTGATGGAGAAACTGGGATTTTTTGTACGTATTACATTACAACACTAAGTAATGAGCTTCTGGAACAGGTTTACTAACAATTGGTCCTCGGTTTGGGGGTGCCATCGATGATGCTGCTCGCTACTTCAAGGATGCTTATGACAGGGTATGATTAACTGACTTCAACAATGAAGCCCGCTTACTTTTTAGTTATACAACAACCTCTGGATTTCAGACTCTAACATGTCACTCTGCTGTGCCTTCTTAGAATCTTACGCCTTATGAGTTTGTTGAAAGTATGAAGAAGAAGGGCATTCGTGTGCCAGGAATAGGACACAGGTATAATAAAACTTTTACTTCCATTACTAAAATATAATTATATGTTTCTGCTGCGATTTCTGTAACAATGTAAATGTCTGAAACTTTTTTCTTTCTTTCTTTTTTTTTTTTTTTGCAAAAAAAGGATTAAGAGTAGGGACAACAGAGACAAGCGAGTAGAGTTGCTACAACGATATGCACGCACACATTTTCCTTCTGTAAAGTACATGGAATATGCTGTTCAAGTTGAAACCTACACCCTCTCAAAGGCAAACAACCTGGTTCTTAACGTAGATGGTGCAATTGGATCCCTTTTCCTAGATCTTCTTGCTGGCAGTGGAATGTTCACCAAGCAAGAAATCGATGAAATTGTTGAGATTGGCTATCTGAATGGACTTTTTGTGCTGGCACGTTCCATTGGTCTGATTGGGTGAGTTAATTAAACTTCACATGAATTTCTTTTCATATGGAATCATACCCTCAATGTCAATGTTATTCACTCTAGTGGAGTTGAAATTCTAATTGTACTTCTATCCATTCACAATTGCACGCATGCATGGCACAATAAGAAGTTAGGTTAGTCCCATTTGTTTGCAAACAGGTGTTCTAATTGTTACAAATTGTGCCATGTGTGTAGTTGTGAATGGAGGAAGTCTAAGCAACATTATTCTTGGAGTTTAGGAACTTTGTGGCTTTTTATCCCCAAGTCACATATGGTCCAAACAGTTCCACTTCCTTTTGTAAGGTGGTCCTATGGTCATTGAGATATGATACCCATCTGTGCTTACTGGTAACCAAGTGAACAGTATAGCATCCAAAAAACAGAACAAAAACAAAAACAAAACAAACAAAATCAGTTAGTTCTGTCTCATTCATTATCCCTTGCTTTTTAAAATTTCAGGCATACTTTTGACCAAAAGAGATTGAAACAACCACTCTACCGCCACCCATGGGAGGATGTTCTCTACACAAAGTGAGAGGATTTTGGTTTCAAAGGCACAAATGCTTTAAATTTGCAATCTTTTTTGGGAATTATTGGTTCTGGAATATGCTGGAATTATTATTTTTGTTAGAGTTTAGACATTTAGATTAGTGTTCATGATAATATTCATAAAGAAAGAACTCTGTCAATTTTAAAACCATTTTTCTTGATTAATATTTTGATCTTTGTTTTCTTAGTGGTTTGAAATGGGAAATGATAACGCAAGTTCAAGCCCATGTTTGTGCAATTTTGGCTTAATCCTGGTCATCATCATAAATCTTGTATAAAATTATTTCCTTCAATGATAATAAAAATTTCACTGTCATATTCTGCTGAATTTTGAAATATATTGTCCAAGCCGTTTTGGGAGGCCATAGAGGATATTTGACAGTTTACAATATCATGACTAGTTTTTTGCATTCTCTGACTTTTTGTCGAAAAACATGTTTTGGGTGAATAATCTCATTTATTTGTATATATAGTTATAAAATATTAAAATAACAAAAAATATTTTATTTGTTCAGTTTATATGTGGGAAATATGACCAAAAAAAAAATTCACTTCTTTAAGTTGTTTTCTTCCGATACTATAGTACCATGCATTACTTTGTTAATATTGACGGTGGAATTTGTTTCGGTCCAAATCCAGCCAATTCAAAGAGTTCTTAAGGATCCAAATTGCAATTTAGTCGAATAAGTGAAAAATAAGCAGATGGAGAGGAAGGACCGCAAGAATGCGGATGGATTTTTAACGTAGTTTGGCTAAAACTAGGCAACACTGATTCCTACATCTATGGATAATTTTATTGCTCTAGTAAAAATCCAGCAGAGTTACAGTACATGAATCTAGAGTTGCTTTATAATGATCTCTTTCCTCCTTTTTATAGAGACTGGGAGGTTACAATTATAATTATATGAGTTGTATTTTTGATACATTAAATACATTAAGTAATAAATGTAAATGACAAGTACGGCTTCCGCAAATCATCTTCCGCAGGCTGCTTTCTGCATGTGGGCCCTTGTGTGTTGCTTCTGGCAAACTGGCCTCACAAGTTGAGTATGAGAGGATGACTGTTTTAGGTTCACCCTCAACAAGCTCTAACTAGGTGAGACATCACGTCCCGCGAGCTGGGGCTTTATCCAAGATCACTGATGACCTGGACCAGTGACATTGAGTTCGCGTTCGATGATGCGAGCCCGCACAGGGCGAACTGTTGGCTACATGAGTTAGATTGGTCTCTAGCATACTGGGGCTTGTTCTGTTCCCCAGGCCCACAGCTTGCATCTTAGCAGTTTGACATTTTGGCTCGGTGACCTGAGTTCGTCTCATCGCTGCCCAACTATCCGAGCTCATTTCCTTGGCAACTTGACGACCTCAAGTTGGTACGAGTTGGGCCTTCGGCAGTTGGACTTGCTTGTTGGGCTTTTGCTAGCCCATTCCACATGACGCTGGAATACACTTATAACATCAGGCCCCTAACTCTCAATTTGTTCTGCGGACTAGGAGCTAAAACTTGTTGGCAAAAGCAGGTGATTGCACTACAAATGTTGTTTGTTAGCGAGCTTAAGTTGAATGCTCAGGTAGGTTGCATGAGAGCTATGCCTTAACACAATGTTGAGTATTTGAACAAGTTGCATGAGTTTGAGCACTAAAGTGCTTCAAAATTAGAATACTCGAACACTTTAATCGGATTAAAGTCGCAGTTGGCAAAGTCTATGGAATTTTTTTCAAGTGCCATAGTGCCTTAACTGGAACAGAGGTTGCCGTTGGCATTAAATTTATTTTAAGCACCTCTACGCCTCAACTGGACTAGAGCTCGTAATTGGCAATAAGTTTATTTTAAGCGCCTCCATTCCTCAACTGAACCAGAGGTCATAATTACCAATGAGTTTATTTTGAGTGCCTCTGCGCCTTAACTAGACTAGAGGTCACAGTTGGCAATGAGTTTATTTTGAGTGCCTCTGCGCCTTAACTAAACCAGAGGTCACAGTTGGCAATGCCGCATACACATGATGCTTGAGAAAGTTGACCACATGTGAGCTCAAAAGATCGCGTGCTCGACAATGAAGAATAGGTTGCATACATACAAGCAAAAGATTGCTTTTGAGACGGGCCGATAAGCCAATCAAGGTTTCTTCCAATAAAGATAAAGGAAAGCTCATGCACTAGCTTCTAAACATCATTACAAAATGGTTCTCATTGTGGAGGCTTGTCCTTTAGGTCACCTTACCAAGGTTGCTGCCCTACAGGTCACACCATGTACTCCCTTAAGTGGCCTCTCTTGATCAAGTCTTCAATCACATCTCTGAGTGCCCAATAATTTGAAGTATCGTGCTTGACCTCGTTGTGATAAGCACAAAATTATTCTTTGTTCCTTCACTTATAAGGAACCTTGGAAGGGTTGGGCCTCCCAAAGTCTTTTCAATCCCTTTTTGTTATGTATATTTGATGAGTCAGATTTGTCGAGGCCGAATCACATTAATAATTTATAAAATTGAAATTACCTAAACTATTTGTAGCATAGGCAATCCAGGTCGAATCCAAGGATCATGTTAGGATGATATTACCAATCTAATTAGGAGATG
>JANHAO010005664.1:0-22325 GCA_026873985.1 Saraca asoca | reverse complement strand
ATAAGAATTTTGAGCCAATCGGCTTAAAGTAATAAAATTCCATTTAAAGGATATGTGTTGCATTGCCAATCGGTCATGCCAGCCCGTACAAGAATTCTACACGTAATTAGTGCATTACTTGGATGCGAGGTCTTCAGTTCATCCGTGCAAGAATTCTGTGCAGGGTAGGCACATTACTTGGACGTGGGACGTGTAAGAATTCAACGTGTGATTAATGCATTACTTGGACATGAGATAATTATTTTGCCCTTGACCTGTGCAAGAATTCTACGTGTGGCTAACGCATTACTTGGATGCAAAGTCATTCCATGCAAGCATTCTGTGCGGGGGCAAGCACATTACTTGGAAGTAGTTCACGTAAGAATTCTGTGCATGGCTAGCTCATTACTTGGACGTGAAATATTTATCGAGCCCCTGACCCACGCAAGAGTTCTGTGTGGCCAGCACATTACTTGGACGCAAGGTTGTTTCGCGTAAGAATTCTGTGCAGGGCAAGCACATTACTTGGATGCAACTCACGCAAGAATTCTACTGATGACTAGCGCATTACTTGGACGTGAGGTAGTTGTTTGGCCCCTGGCTCACGCAAGAATTCTATACATGGTTAGCACATTGCATAGATGCAACTCATGCAAGAATTCTACGCATGACTAGCGCATTACTTGGACATGAGGTAGTTGTTTGGCCCCTGGCTCGTGCAAGAATTTTGTGCATGGTTAGCACATTACTTGGACGTAACTCACGTAAGAATTCTACGCATGACTAGTGCATTACTTGGACGTGAGGTAGTTGTTTGGCCCTTGGCTCGCGCAAGAATTCTGTGCATGGTTAGCACATTACTTGGATGCAAGGTCTATATATAAGGATTCTGCATTGTTGCACGCCTTGGATTTTATTATCTGCTGGCAAGTTCCTCACAATCACATTTTATTTCTCTTTCTGTACATTGCCTTTTGCTCCAAAAATCAAGATTCAGTTGTAGGAGTGCGACTTTAATTTTTGTTCAAATGCAAGCTATAAGGCTTGGCATTAAGCCTGCCAGATCATAGGGGATTATCTCTTCACAAGGACCGATATGCTCCTTATGGCCGTACAGGTCCAACGTTGCCTTGCCTTGGCCGGGGGTTATCGGACCCGTGCCATTCATTACTGCATGAACTCGTCAGGTCTCTGCATGGTCTTTTTGGCATGTTCTGACACTAATGTGTACCAAATTCAGTTTCACCTTATGGCTGCATGAGTTTCTTTTCGAGCTGAGGTACTGCCTAGTTGTTGCATGAGCTCACCAAGTTCACGTACGGAACCATCCAGACTAGTGCTAGTGCCATGGGCTCATTGGGTCACCCGTGCAGACTTGAGTATGCGGACTTGGCTGCTGCATGAGCATGAGGAGTGACCATTGAATGTCGTGGCCTCTATGCTGAAATAGACCACAACTGGATCGTGATCTCGTTGCCTCGTGAGCCGTGGCCCCTGCATGGTTTCAGGCCTTGTGATGGAGTGCGCCACTATTAGGACATGCGTTCATCATAATAAGAGCTCTGAGTTGCTACAGACATATGGCTACGAAGATTGGACTGAAGCTTACCACAGATGAGCGTGAGCTGCCAAACTACACACTGGACGTCAAACTCGGGTTACATCTGTAAGGGGTTGTCATCAACCTACGCTACTCCGCGACTGTGTGCTCGTCACCGAACAAGACGTTGCAAGGTTGCCTTCGATCCAGTATCCCATCTGGCTACTGGATAAGTCATGCTTCCTTATGACGATAACTACTCGTCATCACGCCTGCGTATGGAAGCAAGCCTGGGACGAAGCTACCAGCATAGGCTTGTTCAGGTCAGCACCACTCGAGCTACTACATGGGTTGTATTCACCGTGAGGATGGACAAAGGCTAGATACAGGCTGCATGTCGAAGCAGCCCATAGACGGATGCAAGCTCACAATCACACGAGCTGCTGTGGGGTGGCTAGGGTCATAACTGCAGGAAGTTCCACATCATAGGTCTTCTTGGCTCATTACCATGTGTGTTGCTGCATGGTGAGGACAGCTGCACTTGCTGGCCTAGCGCTGGGAAGAGATGGATCTGGATTGCTACGTTCTATCGACCACGGCATGCAGCGAGCTCAGTGTCGAAACGGAACTGCTACTGGGAAGCTCATAACGGAAATAAGCTGCTGCGAACTCATTGTTACACAAGCTACTGTGTGGACTGAAGAACAACCACAGCATGCTAAAGGCTTGAAGTCAAAATAGACCACAGCCAGATATGGATTTTCAGTCTATTACATGAGAAGAGTTCACGATGGAGTCGGGCTATAGCTGGGTGAGAGCTCGTCCTCGCACAGGGCTATTGCATGGATCAATTTTGTCATCCTGATCACGGCCGTGAACTCACCACAAAGTGGGCTGATGGGTCGCTGCTACATGGGCACGACGTCAGATACGGAATAAAGATATATCATGACTTTAGTTTGCTGTTACCATCTGCAAAAATTGGAGCTCTGACGTAGCAGCTTACATACATGGAACACCAACATTTCAACTTCAAGGAATGAGGGTGTGCTTGAACGTCCAAGAGTTTCCATATATGCCATCTCAGATTTAAGTCACTGGAAGTTACGAGGCACTGAAGGCTATTCGAATACTGTTATTGCTGTCATTACAGTTTCTAGTAGCAGTGAGATTCGAGTAGATAAAAATCAACTCGGATGCAGGTGGAGTCCCCACAGACGGTGCCAAATGTTGATGTCAAAATTTGGTTCGTACAGAAGATCCAAACTTCAGCCAACGGGAAGAGATTCAGTGGACTCCTAAGCTACATCCTGGTGTTAAAACAGAGAAAGGAGAAGAAGAATGTGCAGCAGGTAGTAGTGTTTTTTAACATGGTTCGGCCAAATCTGGACGGCACCGGACCCTACGTCCACTGATCATTTTATTGCTGGAAAAATGCTTATAGTGTACACAGTTTTATAAGGGTTCTCTCTAATGAGCTCCATGGCTCTCTCCTCTCTGAGCTCTCTCCTCTCACCATGAGTTAAAATGGGTTCTCTCTCCTTTTCTCAGGATGCTCTCCTACCAAATGAGCCTCCCCTTTTTACTTTCTATTACACAAAGCCTATATACAAAAGGCTAAGTCTGTTTTTCGGCAATTGCAGGTTCTCCATCAATCAGCTAGTGCTGACTGGCTCTTCCTCGATCTACGCGCTCAGCGGGCCTTAGCAAAGGAGGGCTTCTTTCAGCTGGGTTGGACTCCCTTCAATCGGGCTTTTTATCAGTCTAAAAAAGACTATCAACAATAGTCAAACACAAGACTCACTCTTATGTTATGTTTACACGTTAGATTGAATCAAATGGAATGAAATAAGAGTGGTAGTAGGCATGTAATAAAATTTAATGAAATATTCATTTCATAATTATATATGCTACATCAAAATATTATAGTAATAGAATGAAAAATAATAATTAATTATAATAATACCCTTATAATATAAAATAATAAAATATCTATTTAAAAGCAATGAAAAACATATATGGCTTCAACTCTTCAATTTATAGCAATCATATATAAGTTAAATAAATGATATTATAATGCGAATAAAATAGTAATTATAAAAGTTAAATAATTCATTCATATTCTCTAGATATTTATTATACTAATTATAACAAATTTCCAACATTTATTAATAATATGACATTTGTTTATTTTTTAAGTATGCTAGCCTTCTTTTCATAATTTTAACTTTTCTTATATATCAATAAATTCTAATTCATTAATTTTTATTTTATATTAACTAATTTTGTATAATAGATAATATAAAAATATCTTATTTTAAATTTTATTATTAAAAATACAATTATCAAAATATTTTTATAGTAAAAGCAATGAAAAGCTTACATTATTTTATTATTTATTAATAAAAGAATAAATTTGAAATATATGATATATGTAAGGAACAAAGATGTAAAAAGATTATTTTATAAATAATGGAATGATCCATTTCATTGCTCTAGTGATAGAATGGAGATTCCACCATTTAATGAAATGAATATTTCCTAAGAAACAATTATTGTCATTGTGTTTACTAAACAAAATTTTTGTCCATTCTTATATTATTTCATCAATCAAACTTAACATTAGAAATAAAATGCCTACAATGACCATCAAACCACATGAGTTATGCGGTATAAGTGTGCCATCTCTTATATTTATGACATCATTTACTTATATTCTTAGTTAAAAAAATTAAAATTATAAAAAATATTTTATTTGTTAAATGTTGGGAGTTATGTGGTACAAGTTATTTTGTTAGAAAATTATTTTTATAAGAAAAATTAATTAATTTATATATAAATAAAGGATTTTCATATTATTTATATATTTTGTAATTAATCAAATAATACATGATAATATAGTAATAGAAGAAAATAATTTTAATGGATGTTATTATTCGGCACAATTCCAAGATTCAACATATAAAATATCTTCAGTAATTTTAAACCTTTTTATCTAAAAATACAAGTAAATAATGTAATAAATGTACGAGAGACTGCGCACCTGTCTGGCATAACTCATGTGGTTTGACGGTGGCTGTAAGCCCTTATTGTCAAATGTCTCGTGTTCGGCTCTACTGTTATATATGTGGTTGATGGTAGCCGCAAGTGGCTGATTCCTGTGGGTCTTGTGTTGCTGCTCCACAATTTTTGCTCCTTTAGTCCTTTGAGGAACTCAGCACGTGCACGGGGTATCAAGGGAAATAGCTTCAAGTGAGGCAGTTGGTACATCGCCCTATTTAATTTGGACATTCCTGCTATCCCTTTGTTTTTTCTTTTTGGTTACATGTTAGCTTCCTAGAGCCCATTTTCCTGCCCAATCATTGCTGTCTGCTTCCATTTTTGCCCCTAAAATGTTTTTCATTGTGCATTATTTGGGACGGTCTTTTGGGAAGAAAATATGGCTATTTCTGCAACTTATTCAGGAGGCCGACTCTTGCTTTCTTTTGGACAGTCTAGGGAATTGTTGTCACATAGACTGTTATGGTTTTGATGAGTTATGATGAACATAATTTATAAATATCTCTTTATAGTCTTTAGTTATGTTTATAAGTTTAATTGGACATTGGAAATTAGTTTTGTGATCCACTTAGTTTTTGTGCCTAATTAATTTATTTGGTATATTTATATTATTTATGATTTTTAGGCATATCTTGAGTTTTAAACTATGATTTTCGATGGTTTTTATGTCTTTATGAAGAGTTTCTAGTCCAGTTCAGTCGTTCTGGAAATTAAATAAAGCTCACAAGCTAAAATAGAGTACTGACCTATGACCCAAAATCAATTTTAGAATTTCATCATAAGTGGAGTTCCACCCATCATTTTGGTGCAAACCTAAGTCCATAGGATAACTAAGATCTATCCCAACAACTTTTATAAAGGGCTTGAGGTCAAACTATGTCATTTTGAATTAGTTTCATGGATATAGACTTAAGTGCAAAATTCTGTTATAGAGCTAAACTGCTTTGGAATGCCGTCTCAATTTTTGGCCCATACCTTGAGTTAGAAATCACATTTTCATGTAAGGTCAAGGTTGTTGGACTCTTGATAGACAAGGTTACATTTCATTTGAAGGGACCCACATCTAATGAAGCCTCCTTCTAACCCTAATCAGTTGCCCAATTAAGAGACAGTACAATGAGCCTATAAATACTAAGCTAAACTATAATTGTAATAACTTTTACATTGATTTCTATATTGTCTGTAATTTTCGGAGGAGTACAGCTCTAAGGCAAGGTCCAATCCAAATTAGGTGTAACATACCAAATTTTCTAAAATGAATTTTTATAACAAAATGGCTTTTAGAAAAAAATCTAAAAAAAGGTAACTTTGAAAAGTTCAAAAATTTGAAACTATATATTTTGGGATATGAAGTGTTCAGACATAGTGAAAAAAGATTTTATGAATGATAAGAATCTTTAGAAAGTGAAAGTTCTTAATTCGGATGCTCGTTGAGCAAAATTTGTATTTTTGAATTTAATTTTCGAAAAAACTTTGAAAAGATTGAAACTAAGGCTACAGGAGCCCATCATGTGTAAACTTATATTCATTACAAAGATAATTAATTTAACTAATTTGTGTCAAAATTTCATGGTTGCTGGCGGTCGGTGAGCATGTTTATTTTGGACTTTAGGTGAAAAAATTATAAAACTTGTTAAGGAATTAATCAAAAAGAGTTAACTAAGTTTCTTTTCAATTTTTCCCCCTTAAGAGGTGGTTGCCTTCTTCTTTTATTCTTGAAACTGGTTGCTTCTAGCAACATGACATCCTCTCAAAGTTTACTTTCTGTCTCTCTACAAGCTCACTTTCTCTCTTTTCAGGTAATCCTTCATCCTTTTATGTAAATTTCTTGTATTTTTAAAATTGATTCCCCTCTTCTTCCTTTTCAATTTGACATCAAAATCTTATTGATTCATGGAATAAAAGTTGATTTATAAATTTTTGAAATCTACTATCACTATTTACATCACTATTCAACCTATGAATCAATATGATTTTTATGGTGTTATAGAGCTTGAATCTATTAGTAATAGCTTGTTTTTGTTAAAGGAAATCATAATCTAAGCATATATGATTAGATGAAGAGGAAAAATCCTTGGAAAATTTAAAAGCTAATAAACTCTTCTTTTGTGTTTTTGAAGAATATTGAAGATCTTTATACGATCTATTTGATTTGTTTATTTCCAACTACAAAGGTGAGTAACCTTTACCTTTCTCATAAATTATGATGAGTTCTTGTTTGTGATTTGTTGATTAGTTGCTACAAATAAATAAGATAAGCTTTTGGTGATTGTGTAGTCAACTTTGAAGTTGAATGTATCTATTGAGATGTTATTTGGTTTTGTTGGCAGTGGAATCTAGTTTTGCCAAACTCCAGTCAACTATGATAGGTTCTTGGACCCCAACCTGCTTTATGGTGAATGGAGGTGCGAGATGAAGATGGTGGAGAGGAAGAACAACAATGGAAGATAGTGTTTTAATATGGTTCAGCCAAATCCGGGTGGAACCAAACCCTACATCCATGGTAGCTTTGTATTAATCTTTGGAAAATTTTTATAGAGTGTTCGCTAAGCTTTCTTTTAGCCTCCCTTTCTACATGAGTTCTTCTCCTCCTTTTATAGAGGAAGAGAAGTTACATATAATGATTACAAGTTGTAGTTCTGTTACATCAAATATTAAATATAGAAGACAACATAATTTCCTACAATCCGGCTTCTGCAGGTTACTTTCTGTGGGGTGGGCCCCTCTTGTCTGCTAGAATTGAGGCTTGACGTGAGCTCGTTTGGAGCACCATCTTGCTGGGTGTCTTGCTGAGCTTCTACCCTTGCCAATGCCTCTTCTTCACAAGTTCATCCTTGTGCTCACTGTCCTCTTTCGTTTAGTGAGGACAAGCCCATTTGTAGCGAGGCGAGCTTGTACAAGAGCATTCTATTGAATATGCGTGTTAGGATCTTGTGCTCTCATTTTTCAGTGACTTGGATGTCTCCTCTAGAATTTGCTTCCGCTAAGCCTCTAGTTCTGCTTTGCAAGACTGATTTTTACTCACAACATAAGCCCCCTAACTTTCAATTCGCTTTGTGGACTAGGAGTTGTAATTTTTACTATTTTTAGTCAAAGTCTTTGCCTTGTTGTGTTGTCATTTGGGCTTTTAGCCTTTCACTTCATCTGACTTTGGCCATATTTCTTTTTCTGATCTTGCCTTATGGCCGTTAGCATGGCAATCTAATTCTCTTTGGATTATTCAATCAAACACAGTCGTTTATCCGCTTGGTCATTCTTCGAACGCAAATTAGTTTATAAGGCCTGAGAAGCTCTTCTTGCTTTTTTGTGACTCGATGGAGGCAATAGTTACGCCCCCAAGTTCCTTTGTTGGTTTGGCTTCCAATGAAACACTAAAGTGTGTATGGCCTACTGCATAGGGCTTCGAGGCATGGATAGCCTACTACACGTGGATCCCATGGATAACCCTTCATGCTAGCCATAAGGAAGATCTTATGCAGATCTTGGATTACTTCCTCATGGTTTCGCCATGAGTTGCAGCCTTGCCAACTAGACTCCTGACGCTCTTTTTAATTGCTCTAATTCTGGGTCTGGAGGAACCGCTAGCTGAGGAGGGATGTAAGCAGGAGCAGTCAGGCTTATTGGTCTTCCTATTGGTGGGAATTCATCTCCCGATAGCTGACTTTCTGCTTTTAGCAATAGCTTTAGGCTTCATGCTTTGTCTCTGTATTCCCCTTTTTTGATGTAATTTTACCTCGTTAGATAAGGCCTTTTAATGAATGAGCTTTTCTTCATCGTTTTGCATTGTTTGGATGTATTTCTTTTGCAAAGAGAAATTGAATGAGATGTTCAGATGACCAATTGTCTATTTTCAAATGATTAAACTTGGCATCCAAGTGCCTTTAAAATTGACATATGATAGGCAGGTCGCATGTGAGCTGTGCCTGAAAGAGAGAGAGAGAGATCACATACGAGATATGATCATTAAGTCACATGAAAGCTGCGTTTTATGGTAACTTTGCTACCCAAATCTTATTCTAATGTCTTTTGCATCTTGTCGAGCTCATAGCTCTTTGCCAGACTCTTTGTAATGCAAGTTCATGGCTTTTCATTAGACTTGAGCGTCGAATAGTGCCTTCACACCTCAACTAGCTCCTGGCTATGCTGGATTACGAGGTATCGATGGGGTAGGCTTGGTGCCATCTCACCTCTGAATGAATCCTCAGAATTTGTTAAGACATATCAATGAGGTAGGCATTATGTTGTCTCACCCTTGGATGTGTCCTTAGATTTTTCATCTTGGGGTAGGCTTTTCGCTGCCTCACCCCTGGATCACTAAGATGTATCAATAAGGTTGGCTTTGTGCCATCTCATCCTTGGATGAATCCTTAGATTTTTCATCTCAGGGTAGGCTTTGCATTGTCTCACCCCCGGATCGCTAGGATGTATCGATGAGGTAGGCTTTGCACTATCTCACCCTCAAATGAATCCTTAGATTTTCATGTTGGGGTAGGCTTTGTGCTATCTCACCCTCAGATCGCAAGAATGTATCAATGAAGTAGGCTTTACACCATCTCACCCTCAGACGAATCCTTAGATTTTTCATCTCGGGGTAGGCTTTACACCGTCTCACCCTCAGATGAATCCTTAGACTTTTCATCTTGGGGTAGGCTTTCGTTGTCTCACCCCTTGATTGCTAGGATGTATCGACGAGGTAAGCTTTGCACCGTCTCACCCTCAGATGAATCCTTAGCGTGCTGGTAGCCTTTCTCTAGGCTTAAGCATCTATTTGCGCCTTAGTTAGTCAATTGAGAATGAATCTAATAGTTTCTCTTTAATGTAGTGCGCCACTTGGATAACTTAGGTAGAAATTCAAAATTCTTTCATTAACTTCAACATGATATTACAAGATCATAATATGGTTCTTACAGAGGGCCTTTGCTCTCAATCAGTGATCTGCTGGGCTAGTTGAGCTTGTCGCTCTGATGGCCTTACCACATAAGATCTTCTATGGCATCTGTTAGTGCCCAACAGTCTGTGATATTATGCTCGACCTTATTATGCTAGGTACAAAATCTGCTTGTGTCCTGAAACTTGATAGGAGCTCTTATAGGCCTTGGCTTTTCGAAATCTTCTTTACCCCTTTTTGTGGCAAAGATCTTATCTTGCATGTCAGACAGGATATTATAATTGTCAAAGTGACCTCAACATTGGGCTCGCACACTCTTGGTCTTTTTGCTGGCTAGTCGCAAGGATTGCTATTCTGATTCCCCTTGCTCCTCTTTTTACTTTGAGGAATGCTGGTTATCTCACTTTTGTGTCTGACCTCTTCCAAGCCAAAGGTTTCTTCTCATCTGATTTGTTTGACAAATCGCTCATAGAATTTAGTGAGATATCAAGCTAGACACTTATAAAGGCTTTTATACAGCTTCCCATCTTTACGGAGTCCCATGAAGGTTGCTATTAAGATACTTTCCTCAAAGGGATTCTCTACTGAGTTGGCTTTATGCCTGAACCTAGCTATGTAATCCTTTAGCGATTTGCCCATACACTGAAAGATCATTATGAGATAACCGGGGGCATGAGCTACCTCTTCCATGCTTGGTATTGGTCAATAAATTTCCTTTGACATTCTTCCTAACTATTAACACTTTGAGCCAGGAGGTTTCTGAGCCATGTTCGAGGTATGCCTCCTAATGTGGCTGGGAAGACACAACATTTTATCAAAGGATCAACTGTCTAGAGATTCATTTGGACATTAAATGCGTCCAAGTGGTTGCATGGATCGCTGTTTCTATCATACAATAGAATCATAGGCAATTTAAGTTTCTACGGGAAAGGTTGCATTTCGATCTCCACAGAAAATGGTGAACTTTCCTCATGACAAGGTTGATTATTTTGGGACTGGGGGTGTTCCTCTAACTACTTCAGCCTTTGGAGGACTTCCATCATTATTGGGTTTCACATTTTAGATTATGAGCTAGAACTTTCAACTTGTTACGAGCCTCTAGATCGCTAAGTATTGTGATCTTCACGAGTCTCTTTCCAGACTCCTTCACATAGCTACTAGAGCTACATAATGATTTATTCTTGCCTTTGGGCACCCTGGGCTTATGCCTGTGCCAATGCTTTAACAATTTTATCCAACTCTCTTACCATACTCTCGAGTGTTGGCTAGGGTTGGCAGGACGTTTGTGTGTCCTTTGTTCTAGGGAAAAATGGGTTAATGATGAATTCCAACAGTGGGGGTGTCCATCGGTTGAACGGCAGGAGTGCTTGAACTTTTAGTAGTCCTTCCTCTCGCCATTATTAATACAAAGATGAATAATCCAGGAAACAAATATAGAAAATAGATGGGCCTTTCCTTTAGCACCAAAATATTGATGGTGGAATCTGATTCTGCCAAACTTTAGTCAATTATGATCAATTCTTGGACCCCAAACTGCTTTCTGGTGAATGGAGGTGCAAGATGAAGATGGTGGAGAGGAAGAAGAATAATGGAGGATAGTGTTTTAATGTGATTTAGCCAAATCTAGATGGAACCAGACCCTATATCCATGGTAGCCTTGTATTAATCTTTGGAAAATTTTACAGAGTGTTCGCTAAGCTTTTTTTTAGCCTCCCCTTCTACGAAAGTTCTTCTCCTCCTTTTATAGAGGAAGAGAGGTTACATATAATGATTACAAGTTGTAGTTCTATTACATCAAGTATTAAATGTAGAAGACAATATAATCTCCTGTAATCTGGCTTCTGGAGGTTTTTTTTTACCAGGTAGGCCCTTCCTATCTACTAGAATTGAGGCTTGACATGAGCTCGTCCAGAACTCTATGTTGCTGGGCATCTTGCTAAGCTTCTGCCCTTGGTAATGCCTTTTCTTCATGAGTTCATCCTCGCGCTCACTGCCATCTTTCATTCAGTGAGGATGAGCCTGCTTGTAGTGAGGCAAGTTTGCACAAGAGCATTCTATCAAATACATGAGTTGGGATCTTGTGCTCTTATTTTTTTAGCAAGCTAGATGTCTCCTTCTCTGGACTTGGCTTCCGTTAGGCCTTTGGTTCTACTTTGTGAGACTAAATTTTGCCCACAATGGGTTTGATGTGGAAATATCTAAGTTATAAGCTTATTTAAATGTTCAACATATATTGAAATAAGAACTTTTAGAAGAAGGTTGAATAGAAAGTTGCTTCCCTTATTTTTTGCTATTTTCATGACTTGCTTGTATAAGTTGAATTGTAGTTTTTTTAACTAAATTTATGATCATGCTCACAAAAATCTAGCATTTTTGTTCTTACTATTTGACTCAGATTTTAAACTAAATTTATACGATGATATTTCCTACTTTGTTTTTTCAATTCTGATTACAATTTGGATCATGTTTAAATTTAGACTTCCTAAAAGTTTTCAAAATTTGGCGAGTAGACTCACATTTCCAACTGAATTTTCTCCATTGTACTAGAATTTCTTTAGTGACTTTGATCATGATTCTACTTGAATTCCAAACCCAATTCTAGTTACCATTCTGATCATACTTGTAGAATTTTTCCACTCTTTTCAATTTAAACTTCTTTCTCTCAAAAAACTATTCTATTTCTTTAGGTCTAAACTTATATGAGATATAATTAAGTTAAATAAGTTAATACTAATTAACTTAGTAATTGTTCATACAAAAATGTTATAGAAGCAATGTGAATAGTTATAAAGATAGTGTGAAAGAGAATATACGTTTAAGACAGCAATGAAATAATGGTTTATACATGGATAATAGGAAAATGATCATGATATTTGTTATAATAATGGGACCCATATAATTATGATTGAGGTCTAAGATTGAATATTCTTTAAGAATTGGCCTATGATATATAATGACAATGATATGTGATATATGTGATAAAGATGATATAAAATATATATGAATGATCGATGATGTGATAATGTGTTAAAAATGATGCTATTGAGATATTTGAAAATTCCCCATAAGACAGAATGACAAGTAATGAATGACTGTGATCATGGAAATGTAATTAATATGAATGGAATTATGGTATAAAGTTTGATAACATATACAAGATATTGAAAAGTATATGATGATCATTGTTGGCATTATAAAATCATTGTAAATGATTATATAGTAAAAAACTTGCTTATGCATATGAGACATGGTATGGTATACAATGTTATGAATGATATGAGAATGATAGGATATTATAGGAAATAATGAACTAGACCCTAAATCTGTGCACTTGAAATGGATGAGGGTCATACGATGGGTGCTGGAAAGATAAGGCACTGGAATAGAGTAACAAGGAGGTTTACATTATTTTTTTTTATTATATTGTTTATTGGAATTGTTATTCAAATACATTGAAATGTGATAAAATATGACTTAAATATGTGACTTGGTTATTAGCAGCTTGAAGTTGTGTGAATAATATGATTTATAACTATTATTCTAAGGAATTTTGAAGAAAGATTTAATATGATAAGATAATGTGATATAAACTCATGTGATAACTAAGTCTAGTGAAATCCTCGAAAGTAATATAGCACTATAACCTGAACATAGAATGATTGATGAGAATCGTTCGTGGCCATGAGAAAATCATGGTTCTTTATAGTGTGGCAATTCAAAATGTATTGTGATATTACTTAGAGGCTAATGCCCTGGGTCTTTATGATGTATTGGTTAATTCTGGTATAAGTTATGCTTTCTAAAGACTTGATATATATGTGTTTGGTTAAATGTTGATGAATTCATATGTTAGGCATGTGTTTATTTGACTGAGCCCCAAACTCACTCTTCTGTAGATTATTTTTCAAATTCTCAAGAAATTACTATTAACCCACCTTTTAAAAGTAAGGATGTGAGATAACTTCATGGAAGCTGTTGTTGATGTAAATACCACCATAATAGAGAGTTTTTAAGAGAGTATGTATGTCAAGTACTTATTGAAGGTTTTTTGAATGAAAGTTTAAACATACGTGCACCATGTGTGGGCAATTCTATGCCTCTATACATTGTAAAAACATGTTTATATATCAATGTTTCTTTCTTCATCTATAAGTTTTCCCTATTAAACATTTGAATTTAAGTATATAAGAGTAGAAAATACTAAAACAAGTATGAGTAGATGAATAATAGGGACATGTTAAAGGCTGATGATTATCAATCAGGGATTAATATTCATGCCAATCATGACTAGCAGTTTGGGTCTGGACAAAGATGGTATCAGAGCATGGTCTAGGCTAAATCTGTGAATATAGACCTGCACTTAGGATTGCATAGAGTTCATTAGAGTAGTATTGTGGTGGTGGTTTCATCAAGTGTTAATAGGAACAGTACCAATCCATGTGTGCACCTCGGGAGCACGCATTGCTGATACTATTCCTATTAACTTGAAGTTGTGTGAATAATATGATTTATAACTATTATTCTAAGAAATTCTGAAAGAAGATTTGATATGGTGAGACAATGTGATATAAACTCATGTGATGACTAAGTCTAGTGAAGTGCTAGAAAGTCATATAGCACCATAACTTGAACATATAATGATTGATGAGAATGGTTTATAGCCAGGAGAAAATCATGGCTCTTTATTGTGACAATTCAAAATGTATTATGATGTTACTTAGAGGCTGATCCCTTGGGGCTTTATGATGTGTTGGTTAATTTTGGTATAAGTTATGCTTTTTAAAGACTTAATGTATATGTATTTAGTTAAATGTTGATGAATTCATAAGTTGGGTATGGATTTATCTCATTGAGCCCCAAACTTACTCTTCAATGGATTATATTTCAAATTCTCAAGAAATTTTTGTTAACCCACCTTTGAAAAGTAAGGATGGAAGATAACTTCATGGAAATTGTTGTTAATGTAAATATCACCATAATAGAGAGTCTTTAGGAAAGTATGTCAGTTAATTACTTATTAAAGGTTTGTTGAAAGAAATGTTTAATAGGGCACACTCAAATGGCCAAGAAACCTAGTACAGCATGCAATGAATCACTTGATACAAACATTAACACAAAATTGATAAGAATGAATAATCTGATAAGGGTACACAAAATGAAAAAGATCAAACTGCTTATGCTAGAAACAAGCAACGAGTAGATTAAGAATTATTCACAAATATATAAAACTAAAGCTACCTTGTTATACGAGAACAAATTCTTCTATGGATTTTTCTCAATTTCTTGGCCAAATCAAAAGATATGGTAGGATATTACAGTGCCCTAAACCTATACTACTTGACTTGATAGGGTATCAGCTAGATGATTTGGCACATTATTGGCATGTTAGAAATATTAAGAGATGAGCTACTGATGCTAATCCATTAACTTGGGCAACATACCAAGAATTTTTTGTCAATAGATTTCTTCCTCCTGGTGTTCGGTAGGTGAATGCTAGAAAGTTTGAAAACTTGAAACAAGAAAATTAATCCATAAGTGAGTATGAGGTCCAATTCACTTGAGTCTCTCGATATGCAACTGACTTGATTCTTAATGAAATTATGAGGGTAAAAAGGTTTATACAAGGACTTTGTGATTACTATATTGATTAAATCAAAATTGACCCATATACAACATACTAGCAAGCCATGAATAAGGCTTTATGGATTGAATTAAGGTCCAAAGAATGCTACAAAAGATAAGTGTCATTTAGAAGTAAAAAAGGAGTTCGAACCAAGAAAGCTAGTATTATATCAAGTAAAAAGCCAACTCCATTCCATGGAATACCACCTAGTAAGTGGAGAGGAAATCATATTGGACCATCTCAGTTGCAGGATCTGGCTACAAGAAGAAAAGTATGAGGTCAATCAGTTTTAATCATTTATGCTCCATTCGACGAAAGAAATGCAATCCAGAATCAAATGAAACTTAATGTAAAAAGTTACTATGCATAGTTTGTAGTCCTAGCCATTATGGATTATGTGGAAAGAAACTGGTGAGATGTTTTCATTGTGGAGAGCCAAGACATAGCGCATGGGAACATCTCACAAATGTAGGTGTATGGCATAAACTCTCAAGCCTGACCTTAAAACCGACCAGTAACACAATTTATAACTTTAGAGGGAACACTGACTGTCTATGGTAGAAGTGATAGAAGAGGCAATCAAGGAAGAAACCCTAATGTAGCCACTGTGAGAATTCACTACCTTACCAAACAAGAAGCCCAAACATCGAATGCTAAAATTTCAAGTATTCTAAAAATATATCAATTATAAATTCAAATATTATTTGACCCTAGAACTACCCATTCCTTATTGTTTTGTCACATTACTAAATAAACTTGGTGAACTAGTGGAATCACCATTTATAGTAGAAATTTCGGTTGACAAGATTCTTTTGGTCAATGATATGTATAAGAATTATGCTATGATAACAAGGGATAATCAGTTATATGCTAATCTAGTCATGATAGATATGATTGATTATGATGTAACCCTAGGCATGAATAGTATGATACAATGATTACATTTTATGTGAATAAATTTCCTCCAATAGTCTCACAAAAAGAATGAATGACTGAGCTAGATAGTTAAAATTCAAGCATATAAGCTTGTAAGTTATTAGAAAAAGGGTGCATAGTTTATCTACCCTTGATAAACGACCTAGAGTAATTAGTCTTAAATCTAAGTGAGGTTTTGGTGGTATGAGAATTTCAATGAAAGCCGTGACAAATTACCCAAATTGCCACTAGATTGGAAAGTAGAAATTGGTCTTGTATTTGATGTTGAATTTATTTTCATTCCTTCTTACTGCATGGTGTTAATAGAATTGAAAGAGTAGAAAATATTGTTACAGGAGCTAGTTAATAAAGGTTTTAATCACCTAAGTATATCATTGTGGGAAGTGTCCATGCTCTTTGTTAAAAAAAATGATACAATAGAGCATTGGTTATCATTTGGTTGCTAAGAATAAATATTCCCCCCTCATATCAATGATTTATTTAGCTAGTTGCAAAGGGTGAGATATTTCTCAAAAATGGGCAAGAAGATTGAAATATCATTAGCTAAAGATTTGTAGAGAGATTTGTCAAGCGAGTGTGTGTGTATATGGTATATGGTTTGATAGTTAAGAAATGAGTAAATGTTAGAGTAGTTGATTAAAAAGCTCATTTTCCTTATGAGTCATATTTGTTTTATGACATAAACTGATTGAAATTAGAAGAATGTTTTTGTTGAAATGATATTATGAGTGAAAGGCATTTGATGAACCTAGTAGGTGGTGACATTTGAAAACATTAAATTTGGCAAATAGGATGCATATTGAGTTAAGTGTGAATGGGAGATGATATAATTGGAAAAGGTCAAAATGAGTAAATGTGATAATAAGGGAAGAAATAGAGATTTAAGATTGCAAATAGGAAAAGGCATGATGATTAGCTAAGAATAGCTTATACAAATAGTTTGAATATTAAATCAATTGATTAAAGACAGATGGAAAAATAACTACATGTTAACTTTATGAATAGACAATTTGTTTTCTTATGTATTTATTGATGATATTATATGGCATACTCCAAAAGCAAGGAAAAACATGACCAATATATGGAAATACTGCTGCAGACTCTGAAAGAGTATGAATTCTATGAGAAATTCTCTAAGTGTAAAATTTGGGAAATTAATGTTAAGCTTCTTGGTTATGTAGTGTTGTAAGAAAGAATATAAGTAAATTCCTAAAAATAAAAGCTATAGAGAATTAATCTAGACCAACAACGGTCATTGAAATTTGGAGTTTCTTGGAAACTCTGTTGCAGTTTAAGTTTTGCTTTTAAAAATGAGCATTTATTAACCATAGGAGTAAACAACTTACTCTTCTACAAGTATTTTCTTATGGATTTGGAATAAGCTTATGAGTTTAAATTTTGGCAATACTATGGGAAAGATATGTTGAATGGATGAAGGTGATAGAATGTATCAAAATGGTGTTTTATAAGCGGAGATAAATATAATTGAAATCTATAAGTATTGAGTTTTGAAGTCAAGTGAATGTATTGTGATTGTTAGGTCCCCACAAATTAGAGTTAACAATTTAAAACATGAGATCTTGTCCTCGTTGGGGAATTTATATATATATATATATATACTCCTTTATATGAAATTCTATTTTCTAATCTCAATAGAAATTGTGATTTATTCTTTTATTAAAATTTGCAGCAGACAAATAATCAATTAATGTGTAGACAACTAAAATAATATTTGCACAGTAGGATTTTAGATATAGGAGCAGAAGAATAAAGATCAAGATACAAGTTTTTAAAGTGGTTCAACTTAAATTAAAATCACAATTCAAGTCACTCCACTTGATCTTTCTTAACTAAAAGAACTCTTCAAATAAAAGAAATATTAGGATTTATCAGGCTCTTGAAATGCTAGTTTACATAAAAAATATAAGAAATTACACAGGCTTCTTGCTAACCTAGAAGAATTACAAATAGGCACTTCTAAACCTACACAAAACACAAGAATTATGAAAGGCACTTGCTAACCTAGACAAGATTTCTAAATCCCTAGAAATCTCAAATAGAAAAATCAAAGAAGAAAAGGTAAAGTAAAAGATACAATACCAGAAGTAGAATTGAGAAACAATTCTTAATTAGCTAAGATAAATTCGATAGAGCTTTGATCTTCAATCTCTTAATTTGATCTCAAAAAATTCCGTCAGGTAGAGAGAAATCTTATTTTTCACTTTTCTTAGAGATTTTTGCACTTGAAAGATGAAAAAGAATGTGAAAACTTATTAAAAACTGAAAGCAGTTGAGCTTTTATAACTGTTGTAACCGACTACAACAGAATAACTATTTTTTAGTTAGTGAATCAATTACTGAATCGATTCATAGAAAAATCTCAACATTCATTTTAAAAATTTTGAAGACTATCCTTCATAATTCGATGTGGAAATCCATTTGTAGAGGTTTTCAAATATGAATCAATGTGGAAATTGATTTTCAATGTACAAAACAATTTTTATAAAATCTTGTTTTCTTCAAGTGGCTTTTCTACCTCATTTTGAAAATATTTGTATGAATCAAAGTTCTTTTGAAATTTATTTACAAGAGATCCTAAAAAGATAAAATAATTTATAATTCTAATGTTAATCTTCTTGAATCACAAATGTATACTTTGAAGCCTAAAAAATAAATTGAAATAAGCAATGAAGTATAATGTCAAATAATAAAGTAAAAAATCGATTAAAATTATTTTCCAATATTAAAACTAAAGAATATATGTGGCTAGGGTAACCTAAATTAACAATCTCCCTTTTTTTGATGGTGACAAATAATTTTAAATTAGCTTCAAAATAAAATCAAAGAATAGAAATATATGAGAAACTTTTAAATTTTAAAAGTTTGAAATTTTTTTAATTTTTCATTTTTCTCAATTTTTAATTTTTCTCCCTTTTTAATTGAGAATAATATCTCATTAATGAAATTTTTATTATTCGAAAATAACATCTAAAATTTATGGGATTCTGAAAATTTTTAAAGTTTCAAAAATTTCATATTTCTTTCCTTTTGGCACATCAAAAAGTAATAAAAATTGTGTATCAAAAATAGTAAAGAAAGGGTAGAATACATTGATCAGAATTTAATCTATATTTATATATCAAAAGAATTATATGTTAAACTAAATCATAATATCAAGATGAAATATAAAGTAAGGAAAAAATATCTAGTATAATTTTAGTAATAACAACAAGTAAAGATATCTAAATCATTAACATAAAGTTTGAAATCAACATTCATAAAGATAATGTCCTAAAAATATCAACAATATAGTAAATATCAAAATATCTAACATATATCAAAATATGATCTTAAAAATAATAACAACAGTAAAAGAAAAATAAGGGTAAATAGGACTAAGGGATACATATATCAAATAAGCAAATACAAATAAGACTATTCCAGAGGTGGTTCATCCATCTTTTGAATCTCTACTTCTTCATCTTATTGTTGTAGCCTTAGTTTGATTTCTTGAACTTGAATCTCAAGAGATTTGAGTCTTTGATTTATTTCACTGTCTCTTTTATGACATTCCTCTTCTAAAAGAGACATTCTCTCTTCCATAATGTTAAATCATGAGTCTTGAGAATTAGTTATCTTGTTTGTTTGCTTAGTCATGTGCTTGTGCATCCTTTCAATTAATACAATCAATATAGATTTAGCTTTAGTGGAAATTGCAACTTAACTTGAAACTTGACCAAATGATTGTGTAGGCAGAGGTGGTTCCTTAGTCCATTTGCCTTGACTATTTTCTTTAAAACATATTTTGTGAAAGTGTATTGTAGTAATCATTGTGATAACATTTTATGGTGAAGACAAAATTTCATTAGAAAGTCATATTTTTTATTTGGCAAAAAATGATGTCAAGATCATACCATAGGGAGGATAATCTATTTTAGGTCTTTTGGAACATTCACCTATATATTTTAAAATAAAATATGAAAAGTTGAAATCCAGTTGGTTTTTAATAACCTACATTAAAAACAAATCATCTTCCATAATTTGGATGAAATTGGTGATCTTTGGCATAATTATTTTGCACAGAGCATAGTGCAAAATCCTGTCTTCAGGAGACAAGCCAATTATCAACACTTTTCCACTAGCATCTTTTGGAGTAGAGTAGGGAAATAGCATTGTAACTACTAGTTCCTTACTATATTCAGTAAATGATCTTGTAGTAAGCTTTTGCATTGAATTATCCGTACCAACCTCATTTGCAAAAGATTTAGTATCAATCACAATATGTTTACGCATCACATAACAAGATAATTTACCATCAGCATCAGCTAAGTTAGCATAAAATATTTTTACAAGTCTGGGATAGGCTATTTCTTTGAAAATCAAAAATTTCTCTAGCTTGTACTTAGCTAACAATTCAGGTAAATGGGTTGTTTTTAGCAGTTGATCATTAAAACATTTCAAGGGTTCAACTTTTCTATTCTCTAAAGCCAGATAGGAGGCAAATTCATTTGGTGATGGAAAATATGACTCTTCTTCATTTGGTTGTATAGCCTTCATTGGAGATTGTCTTTGCGTTTTGCTAGAAGCTTGATCCTTTTTGCCATTATTGGAATGATTGTTGGGAGGAGTGGTTTTTCGACACTTAGGGTTTTTCTTGGGTTAAATTTGGGATTTTTGATTGTGCAATATTTTTGGAGAAATCAATCAGTTAAAAAGGTTGGAAATAAGGTTTCAAATGTTTCTATAAAAAAATTTGATGAAAATCGATTTAGAAATGAGAACTTTAGAGATTTTTAAAGGAAAAAGTTAAGAGAATCGGTAAAAGGGGCTAAAGGGCTACTGTAGAATGAGTTCAACTTTGATTTTAGTATTTATAGTATCACACCTTGAATCAATTCGTGAATTGATTCAAAGAGTAAAAATGCACTAATGCATCAATTTGGGTTTAAATTTGTTCATTGAAGTTCATATGGGAATCGATTATGACATCAATGTGTGTATGAGTGATATTTTATGAATCCATTGCGTAATCGATTCATCCAACAATTTTTAGAAAAAATTTGAAAATTTTAAGCCTTCCTGAAAGGTTAGAAAGTTGGTTGAATCGATGAAGGAATCGATTCTTAATGTTTAAAATTCAAAAAGTGCATCAATTATAGCACCGATTCAAAAATTCATAAAGAAAACTTGGATAAGTCAAATCGATTATGTGTGGTATAGGTTTAGTTTTTCTATATTTTTATTTGATCTCCTAAGATTTAAACAACCAAAAAGCATCTCAAATCACTTGAAGTTTCAAATTCTCTCTATGTACTTGCAAAACAAAATCAGCAACATCTCTGACGCTTAAGTTAGTACTTGCAACATACAAATTAAACATGAAACATAAGCTAATTTACAGAAAATTATAAGGGAGTTTAATTTGTATCATGAGTTACTTTCTTTTCTCTCACACATACCTGTAAAACTAAAATCAAGTTTGCTTGGCTGGTACCGAGTAAAATTTGGGTCTAAACTTGTTAGAAGGTAAGACAGAAACTTTCTTAGTAGTAAATATTTTTAACAGCCATACCAATTTTTCATTTGGCTTTAGAAAATATGTACTAGTCCTAAATGGGTAGTCTCTGATATGATATCCCTTATAATTGCAATAAGAGCAAGTGATATAGGCAAGGTTCCCTTTCTTATATCTTCTAAGTTACTATTTATATCCTAAGCCATTTTTATTTCTAACATTTCTTTGGTTTTCAAGCATGTCACTTAGTTTTTCATTACTATAAGCAAAACTTTGTATCATCTTATTCAATCTCCTATCTCTAGCTTGTAGGAGTCACAGTGCTCACATACTTTGTTCTCACTGACTAATTTTTTAGCTAATACATTTAAGTCAACACTTTCCTTTTTAATTTTCTCTATCATTTTAATCAGATTTTCATTTTGACTCTTCAGTTTCTTTATCTCCTTGTTGGCTTTGGTAAGTGTTCCATAAATCTCTTCATATAGAACATTAGAATCATCATCATCTATTTGATTGCTTGAATCACTAACATAAGAATTATAGTAAGATAAAGGATACTTTAGAACCTATAGATTTTCATTATGCTTGGCCATCAGATAGTGTTCCTCTTTTTCCTTGCACTCAGCTTCAACTTTGCAACTGTAGGTAGTTTCAAGTATATCCAAAATTTCTTTTCTTATTTTACATTCTGAAATCCTTGGAAATTCATTAGCAGACAGTGTACTAACAATGATCCATTTTAATTTGGAGGCAAGAAAATGTTTTCTTTCCTCTTCATTAG
>JANHAO010005663.1:0-22339 GCA_026873985.1 Saraca asoca | reverse complement strand
TTCAATTGTTATATACTGTTGATTTGTAAATGATATAGGAATATATTGTTTACCTTGCAAAACCAATTGGAACTGGTGCTAGAATATATGTTCTAAAATCTGGATTAGCATAGGAATATGTGTAATCTAAATTAAGAACCTTATGCATGTTAGAATTAGGAAATTCACATGTGCTGATAGAGAGTTATGGTTTATTGGGAAATTTTACTACAGTATTGTTAATTCAGCTGGGCGGAATTTGTAGTTTAAAGAGATTCATCAATCTCAACTAATTAATTCATATATTAAACCAGTTTTCTTTAGGAATTCAGCATCTCTTTTCATTGAACTTGTAGTAGCATAGTTTAGCATTTTTATTTTGTGTGTTAATCATCTTAGTTAGTCCAAAAACTTATTATTTGCTTGCTAGAATTTTTACATTTAGTGTATAAGAATTTCAATCCCTGTGGAGACGATACTCACTCACTCTATACTACTCATTTGACTACGTACACTTGCGTAATTTTAAGTAATAAAACTCACGATAACACTTCTCCAGCTGATGGATGGTACATTACTCTATTTGTTGTATTATGCTTATGGTGTCAATTTCATTGATGCATATAATCTCTGAAGTCTTAAAAAAGTGGCATATAATAAAGCCTCTTAAATGGTACTTCTTTCCTTCTACCTTTACAAGGCTACGTTGTTTATAATGGGGAGTAGCACAAATCTTGCATTGTCTTTCATTAGTACCATCTTTATTGTAAATCATATAGACATTTACACAATAATCAATTTTTTGTGCCCTAAGTGAAGTTTTTGAACTAATTTTTTTTTAGCTTCATACAATTTAGATAGAGCAAGATTATTAAATGGATGTGACTCTGCACAAAGTTGCATGATTTGGTCAAAACATCTCTATGGCTTATTAAAGTCTGATTTGATACATAATATTCTCACAATCCATGACAACTCTATATGATTATTACACTCTGGCCATAATGGTTGTTGGGTAGCTTTTAACATATCATGAAATCTTCAAATTCTTCATTTGAGGATTCATCTTGGTTAGATTGAAAGTTCTCTCTAAAGTATGAATGACTAACATCAAATATCATATTCTCAAACTCATTAGATTGCCCTATATCATACATTCCCTTCGCATTAGACTGAACTCCTTCGCACCCAACTATTTTTGGATTAGCCTCACCATGATCATTCTAATACCAATAATTATCGATAAATCCATGTTTGTAAAGACAAAATTTCACATCATCTACAGGATAAAATCTCTTGTTTTATGCTTGGTTGTTGCATTGCATAAGAAACAAAGCTTTCAACATCACCCAAAAACTCATATGTATATCCACCATCATTATTGACAAATCTGTTATACATCCACTTCTGATGATTTGGGCACTCGCCCATTTGGATTCAAATTAAACTAATCAACAAAGACCTATCTTAGCTTTTTCTAATAGTCATGCTATTTAATTAAAATAACAACTATTCTTTTAGAACATGTTTTTCTAAAAGTACAAGTATATTTAAAATAGGACAATTTATTGAAAAGCTTAATCATAAAAATACAATTAATTTCATTTAACACCCCTTACCATTTAACAAGTAATCACTCAAAATCCAATTCAGCCCTCATACCTAGAGCTTATTCTCCTTTTTCAACCTTTATGTATAGCAATAAAATAAACTATTGATTAAGAAAATGGAGCAATATCTAGGTTTTGAAACTATATCAAAGAGACATATGATCATTAACAATAGAATAAAATAATCCACTATGGTATGTTACATTCGATGAGTTAACTTCTATACGTACAACAAAAATTGTAAATGTCAATAGTAAAAAAAACATAATAGAAATTGAAATCAATAGCATAAATATAGGCTAATGATGAATAAGTAGAAAAGAATATTCAATATTGTGTCACACTACAATGTCTTGATATAGAACACGAGCATGTAAATGGGTCTCGATATAGAACACAGTTTAGAGGCTCCACCACCATCAACAAGATTCATAAAAACATGGGCATGCAAACATGTTATTGAGAATTCTTAATCTAATTTTTTAATTTGAGATTAATCCGTGATTATGAGGAAATTATTAATTTAAATTAGTTTCATGGACTTAGGTGGTCATTTAGTTGGACAAAATAGACTCTTAGATGACTTTAAGGATTCTAATTAATTATTAATTAATTACTTTATTGAGTAATATTTTAAAATATGTCTGACAGACATTCTTTGAAATTATGTGAAAAACTGGATGTACAATCATGCTCGCGAGTTCAACATTACACATTCGAGTAGAATCACAGAATTCAAATTCGAAAGCTTTAATTCGACTCGATAAAATTTAGTTCAAAATCCAATTTTGCTTGCTCAAAGTTGCAAACCTTTGGTAAGTCTAGAAATATATGCGATTAGAATTGTGATTAGTACCACAAGGCTATTTGTTTGCCCTGTTTGTGAGATTTGAATCTTGAAAACAGTTTAAATTTGTCTATTTAAATTGTGACCCTTAGAGAACAAATTTTTAAAATTTTGTAGGACACTCCCCTAGATCAACCCACCCATTTGAGTTCATTTTGCCACCTGATAAACTAGAAAAATGCACTATACCCTTCCATTGCTATCTAGAAAAATGTACTATACCTTTCAATTGCTATCATCCTATCAACATCCAGATTTTGATAAAATGAAGAGAGAGATAGAGAGACCCAACATCAAAGTAGCAAAATATCCATAAGAGCTAAAATTTGATACTATAAAAAGAAAACGATGAATCCAAAGTATCTACAGAAGTGAATGTAGAGCAAGATTGCAGTAAAACAATTAAGATCCTGGTCCGTGCGACAGATTTCAACCAAGTTAGCAATGGAAGGAGGCAACCCGGTAGCAAGCTAGCAGGGTGGTTGAGGGTCTAGGGTAGAGACAAATGAATGGAAAAGGGGATTGTTCAATATACAATCAGAATTTTTTTTATTTGATGGATTTTTGACTTCCGTAGCTATTAGAAAAAAAAGCCACATGGCATTGTCTAAAGGTGTTGGAAAAATATAATGTGTTTTAAAATTTAAAATTTTAAAAAGTTAATTTTTTTAATGGCTTTCTGACATTTAAGGATGTTGGAAATTGCAACATCATCACTTGACGTGACATTTTCTATGTCTCTTAAGAAGCGGGGAAAAATTAATTTGTAATTTTTTTTAAAAAAAATTGGTATGCATTTTTTAACAAATGAGGACGTTGGAATCTTGCGATGTCAATCCTTTTGCAAAGAAAAATTCCTAGCAGAACTCCCTGGATCTTTAGGAGACAAGGATAGAGGGAAAATTAGAAACAAATTCAATGGGATTATACCAAATGAGCAACTTACTTATAAACAATTAGTTACTTATGTTCAGAAAGTAGCCCTCAAAATCTATCAAGAGGATAAGATTTATAGGCAATTAGTCAAAGAAAGAACCCTTAACTGTAGAGAGTTAGGATCTTTCTATGAATAATTTAGGTTTACTTATTCAAAAACCTACAAGCCAAGACATAAACATAGGGAAAAATAGGTATAAGCCAACCCAAGACCTCAAATCTGTAGGAGTAAAACCACCGATAAGGTTTTTAGAAGAAAACCTAGGTACACTCCTCCACCCATTATGGACAAAAGACCAGTTTATTTTAGATGTAATAGGCTAGGTCATATAGCCAAATATTATAGATTAAATAAAAAAAATAAGAAAACTTGAACTTGATAAGCAAACGCTCAATCAAATTAGCAATTTACTTACTGAACAGAAGACTCTTTTCCTGAAGGTGAAGAATAAATTCAAGAAAATAATCAAATTCAAGAAGATAATTACTATTCTTCTTTAGAATATGAAGAATTAGTGTCATCTAAAAACCAAAATACTGTAAATGTTCTCTTTACAGAACAAGATCTTCTTTTTGATGTCATCTGCAAGTTGCTAAATGATGATGAAAAAAGAAGTTATCTGTAAGAGTTCAAAAAGACTATTGAAAAACCCTTAACCTTTTTAAACAACTTGTAATTTTAAAAATGTTTTAGAAAGATTTAATTCAAAAAAATGTAAACATATCACCTTACAGGATTTACAATCTAAAATAAATCTTTTAAAAGAAGAAGTAAAGGTTTTAAAAGCTCAACAAAATCATTTTCTTCAAATGTTTTTTGATTTTCAAAAGGGAAAAATAAGGTTGAATATGAAGATGAAAGCATTAATGGAGATTATGTTTTCAAACTCACTTTTTCCTTAAAGATTCAAAAATGGTATATCCCTATAGAACTCATTGTTAAGGATGAGTTTACAATTAAGATAGTATCACTGTTTGATAGAAGAGCTGATTTTAATTGTATCCAAGAAGGGTTAGTACCTACAAAATATTTTGAAAAAAAACTAAAGATGGTTTTAGATCTGCTAACGGATCTAAACTTTAAGTCCAGTTTAAGCTTCAAATGTCATTCTGAAAAATGATTTTCACCAAATCAACACATACTTTCTATTAGTTAAAGACATCACTAACAGAATAATCTTAGGTTTACCTTTCATTCAACAGATAATGCCTTTTTCAATATCTGCTGAAGGGATAGAAACAAAGAAACTAGGATGAAAAATAGTTTTCAAATTTCTCAAAAAACCTGTTTTCAAATACCGTAATATCATTGAAAACAAAATGAACTAAATAAACTATCTTTCTGAGGAAATAACCTTCAAAAGGATAGAACAACAATTGGCCACTCCAGTTGTTCAAAATAAAATAAAAATCTTAGAAAATAAAATACAAAGTTAAATCTGTTCTAAAATGCCTAATGCATTTTGGAAGAGAAAACAACATATGGTAGATTTATCATATGAAAGAGTTTTCTGAAAAATAAATACCAACAAAAGCTCGCCTTATTCAAATGAATCAAGAACTTCTGAGTTACTGCAAAAAAGAAATCGATGATTTCTTAGCCAAAAGGATTATTGGAAAATCCAAAAGTCCTTGGCCCTATTATGCTTTTTATGTTAAGAAAAATATAGAAATAAAATGAGAAACTCTAACGCTTGTAATTAATTACAAACCTTTAAATGAAGCTCTTTAATGGATTAGGTATCTTATTCCAAATTAAAAGGATTTGGCAAATTCAGATAAAACCTAAGGATAGGTACAAAACTACATTTATTGTTCCATTCGGACAATACAAATGGAATTTAATGTCGTTTGGTTTAAAAAATGACCCCTTAGAATTTCAAAGGATTATGAAGGATATTTACAATCCTTTTACAAATTTTATCATTATTTATATTGATGATGTTTTGGTCCTTTCTTAAAATTTAGACTAACATTTCAAATACCTAAACATTTTCCTAGAAACTACCTAAAAAATGGTTTAGTGATTTCAAAAAAATTATTTCTCTTTTCCAAACAAAAATTTGGTTTCTTGGTCATTGCATTTTTCAAGGAAATATAACTCCAATAGAAAGGGCAATTCAGTTTGCTGAAAAATTCTCTGATCAAATTATTGACAAAAACTAACTTCAAAGATTTCTTGGGTATTTAAATTATGTTTTTTATTTCTTTCCAAATTTATCAAATGTCATTCAACCTTTACATGATAGGTTAAAGAAATCCCCACCTCCATGGACGGATTTACATACAAATGTTGTTAAAAGGGTTAAAGCCTAAGTCAAATGTTTGCCATGTTTGCATCTTAGTGACCCATCAGCCTACAAGATTGTAGAAACTAATGCTTCAAATCTAGAATATGGTGGCATTTTAGAACAAATTCCAAATGGTAGGGAGTATGTAGTTGTATTCACTTCCAAACATTGGAATCCTACCTACCAAAGATGTTTTACAAAAAGATGTTATGAATTTAGCATCTAAAATTTTTTTTGTAAGATGGCAAGCCATCTTATCTATTTTCAATTTTAAGATTAAGTTTATCAAAGGAATTTTGAATTCTCTTCCTATTTTTCTTACTTGTGAATTTTTGAAGGGGAAGTAATGTGAAAGAGAGAGATAAAATAAAAGTTTGCCTTTAGACCCCAAGAAAATTTCAAATAATGAGAGTCCGCCTTCAGATTCTTGCTTAAAATCAAATGCCTCACTGTAATCCAAATCAAAGGTTAAAGAAAGCAAATTGCCTCTTCCAACCAAATATGACCAAAACAAATTAATTCTTTCCCCCCATTAGAGATGTATTTTCCAATAGAAATGTTGCAAGCTCTTGTAAGCCAAATCCAAAAACCTTTAGCTTTGCTAACTAAAAAATCTTGGGTAGACATTGCTAAAGAAGAAAGTGATGAAGATAAGCCCTTCTTCATCACCAAAGCCAAATTAAACCAAATCATAGCTAAGAAATCCAAACAGATGACCAAAGCCAGATCGTCCTCAAAATCTATTACCAAACTTGATCTTTAACTAATAAAAGCACAAGCCAAATACTTTCCAAAACCCAAGAAAGAAAAAATCATTCAAATGGAATCCAAAATATGGCATGAAAATTTTAAAATTGCCATAACAAAATTCTTTTAAAAAAATTGGCATTATGTGCCAACTTCACTTTCAAAAACCAGAGATTTTAATTAATTTATCTTAACTAATATGAGATCAGTAGATCAATCACCATATCAGTAAAGATAATCCAAAAATTACTACGCATCCGACTTTTCAAATTGAGAAAATTTTATCAATTTTAGATTGAGGCCAAAACCCCTCAGTAGGCAAAAAATTTTCTAAAGCCTACAATCCAATAGGTATACATACTAGGACTATATTCAGGCTTAGTATAGTACCTTATATTTTCCAAATCAAACCTTTGCTCATATTTGGCTATTTTTTTAAATCAAAATACTAAGTATAATTAGTTTCTCGACTAGTGGGATATTTTTGGTCCCATTCTAGAAATTTTTCCAACTCAAGTTAAAGAATGATGGGATGTATTCTAGCCCTATTTTGATAATTTAGATTATGGGAATTTCCTTCTTTTACTTCGATTTTATTCGAAAATAGGTTTACCTTGGGTATATTTTTGGAAATACCAATATACCAAGGAAAATCAATTTTTAAAAATTTTTGGTTTTATCAAGAACCGGGTCCATCAAATGGTGGGTTTCTTTCAATTAAGCTCATAAAGCTCATAAACTCCAAATTACGAAGTAGTTTGAGAAGTATCCTCATTATCACGAAAATATAAAGGTTGGATCAAGTCAGTTCCTTTAGGACAAATCAAATATTGTGGTTGCTCATTGCGGCTGCTTTTGCTACAGTTTCAACCAAAGAGGACTATGTAGAAAAGCTACAAGAAATTCTCCTTCAATTTAAAGGAAAGTCTGCAAAGTCTAGCTCATCCAGCTCAACAGAGCCGGAGGACTATGCATAATCAAATGAAAATGACTATTTCAACCTATCAAATTAAAATCAAAATTCAATCCAAATGAGATCTTGAATTTCAAGAAAATGAAATGCAAATGAAATTCCACAGAAATGGAATGCAAATAAAGTGTCGACAGAAGAAGACAAATTATTTTTTGGCCAGACAACTTTTTGAAAAGAGAAAGATGTTGTCTTGGACAAAATAATGAGATTCCTGTTAGCTTTTTCACTGTAGCAAATTACTAAATTGTATTGTAATAGTGTATTGCTAGGAACTATTATAGATTCCAAATTTTTCTATAAATAGCTTAGGATTTTAATTGTAAGGCATGCAAAAATTTAGATCTAGTTTTCGCTTGCCATTTCCTATCAACTTTCTAAGAAGCACACTTTGGAAAATTTCGCTCACCATTTTAATTGTAAGGCATCTAAAAATTTAGATCTAACTTAGTCTTACTACGATCCTCACTTATTTCTTAGTTCTTTTTATTTTTTTTCATTAAGGGCTTTCTCCGTGGTCTCTTGGTATCAAAGCCAAGGGGAACTAAGGATATCAAGATGAACTAGAAATTACTATTATTTTCTGAAGTTTCTGTTAATGTTTGAACATGAAGATAATCTGGATATATGTTGTTAGCTTGTTGTGAAAACGTGCATTCATTAAGGAGTGTAAGTCCCCATTTAAGTTGAGTTAAGTAAGGGGTAGTTCCTATCTCCCATGCTCCCATTTATATAATAAGTTGAGGCTGAGTTATATCTAGAGAAGAGTTTTATGTTGAGATTTCAGTATCTAATTCATTTAGCAACTATAATTTATAGTTCATATTGTTATCTTTATAGTACCTAAAAGCTATGATATCTAATCAAGGAGAAAGGTTTAAATTATATATTTGTTGTTTATTTTTGTATTTTATTTGTGATTTCTTATGTTGTTGTTTATTTTTTGCAAATATGTTTAGATCTCTTTCATCTAAATTTTCCTTTTCTACATTTTCTTCAAAAGTCAAATTTAAAGATGATTCTAAATCCATTTTCAAAAAACTCATATAATTTTGAGAATATCAATCAATAGATTGATGACTGGGAAATGCCCGAGATACTAAATAAGAAGCTTTACAAATTTTATTCAAACATTTTTAATGGATCAACATATGTTGTGATAATGGAAATAGAAGATATACATTCAACTACTGCAAATTCAACTATATTAGTTAATCTGAGAAGTCTAAAAAGGTCCTTCAGTAGTAAATGTTAGAGGATTAGAAAATACCTCTAGAATCCTAAAGCCTATCTATACAATGAAAAATTCCAAAGGAAAAGATAAGATAGAGGATGATACAGAGTCTAGTATCATCTCCCCTCCTTAATCACCTGCCTTCTCCCAAAATTATCAAGACCCAAAGTTTCCATAATAGGACAACCCTTAGGAACTCAGGAAAAACCCTTGAGGGTAGATATAGAAGCCTTAAAGGAAGACTTCTATTCAGAAGAAAATATCCTTGAAAGAACTTGGTTCTTAGGAAAATACCAAGGAACTGAGAAAAAAGAAATACATGACAAATGGATGAATTTCATCAAGGAATTCAAGATAAATGTTCCTTTCTTTGATTGGTTTGAAGTATATACTAAGGGAAAACAAATAGATTATCCTCTTGGGGAATTAGTCAGTGTTACTACTAGGACAACCCAAACATGGACAACTTCTAAAGGAGATAAGGTAGTTTCTAAACTTCCATCTACAAATTCTTTTGTTATAGAAACAAAAAACCCTAGAAATCCAATGATGGCTTTTCTTTTTAAGATAAGGGATTTACATGAGTTTGTCTCTTCAAGAGATATACAATCTCTGATGTCTGTCTCTTGAAGAAATATACAATCTCTGATGGAACAAAATAACTATACAAATAAATACCTTTAGACTTTAGGACAATAAATCCTTAGTAAACATGTCCAAATAGGAGAAACTTCTAGTTTGAATAGTACTTCTAAATAAATAGAACAATCTTTGTTCAAACCCTATGAGACTCTTTGAGATAAACACAAATAGCTTAATAGGTCTCTTAGGATAGATCTGTCAAATAGAATAGAAATAGCTAAAATAAGCCAAATGATTGAGGAATTAGATCACAAATTAGGAGAAACTATAGCTATCCCTGAGTCACCCTTAGGAGATAGTTCTTGTAGAAATTTACAAGCTTTAAATAAAGCTTTAGAAATAACTTCTGAAATACCCTTTGAGAATGAAAAGCTTAAGGTAGAAACCCTCAATACCTTAGCACCTCGGAGACCCAGATAACCGAGTTTTTAAAATATTATAGAACCTTATTTGTGATGTAATTCCTCGATCATTTGGCTTATTTTAACTATTTCTATTCTATCTGACAGATCTATCTTATGAAACCTATTAAGCTATTTAAGGGAATCTTACAGGATTTGAACAAATATTATTCTATTTGTTTAGGAGTGTATATATATGTGTGTGTGTGTATATTATTAGCCCAAAATTGGTCAAGAGACTATTCTAAAATACCATTCTGTCAAATAAGATCCTCAATATCAAATCATAATAGAACCTATATTAATTAATATGACACAGTTCTTTTTATGGTTATTAATACTAATAAATCTTTTCACATGAACTAAATGTAGTAGTTTCACAAGTTAAAATAACACTAACTTTATGATTTATAATGTACTATTTTACTTGTCAGTCACCAATTTCTCTTCTTTATGCATCATATGTATGCAAGAGAAATCTTTTATGGTTTAAATAATTTAAACATATATGTCTTAAAATTAACTTTATATCTAGGATATTTTTGTGTGGCACATGGTATACACATGAGCCTAATGATAAATGCCCCAGGCTTCTTCTTAAGACTAACATGGGTTCTAAAGACTTTGTTTAAACAAATATATATTGAACTTTATGATTGAATCATAAATGATAATTGTTTCAAAAATCCATAATAATTAAAATACATCAAAATAATGTCTCAAACATAACAAAAGCAAGTAGAGCAAATATATATATACATATATATATATATGTTGACTCCCACTAACCAAGGTTATCAAATGACTCTACCAACCCCATGCTCGTAACATGCCCTTTAAAGGCACCAAGGTGTTGTCCTTTAGTCAAAGGGTCAACAATCATACACTTAATCGCTATATGCTCTACTTCTATATCACCTTTTATTATCAACTCTTTTAAGGTCAAGTACTTGATTTTCATATGCTTAGACCCTCTGATGCCTTTATTATTCTTAGAGAATAAAATCATGACAATATTATCATGGGTCTAGACATAACACCGACTATGGTCATCTCAATAATGAGATTATGTAACCATACACCATGTGTAGCTATTTTAGAGCATGCTACAAACTTAGCTTGCATAGTGGATGTAGCCAATTGGTATATGCTTGACCCTTTTCCAAGAAACTGCACCACCTACTAGTGTGAAAACATAACTAGATGTGGATTTTCTTTCATCTTTACAATTAACAAAATTTGAATCTATGTAACCCAAAAGTTCAAGGTTTTCAACCCTCTTATATGTTAACATATAGTTCGTAGTTCTCTTTATGTATTTCAAAACTTTCTTTATAGCAACACAATGGTCCTATCCTAGGTTAGACAAATATCTTCTCGAGAAACCTATTGCAAAGATAATATCCAGTCTAGTACAAACTTAAGCATACATCAAGCTCCCTACTGTACTAGAATAAGGGGTATTCTTTATTGACTCTTTCTTAATGTCATTTTTAGTTCACTGTGCCAAACTCAATTTATCACTTTTATAGATTGGCTTATTTCCATGAGTATTATTATGTATATTAAATCTCTTTAGTATGCAATCAATGTATGCTTTCTGAGAGGGACCCAATAAGTTTTGAGACCTATCTTTTTGGATTTCAATGCTTAGAACAAAAGATGCATCTCCAAGGCCTTTCATTTCAAATTGCCTAAACAAAAATTGCTTAGCCTCATACAACATGCCTAGATTATTACTTACAAGCAAAATATTATCTGTATAATGAATGACACAAATATATTTGCTCCCACTTACCTTGAGATATATGCACTATCCACTTTATTTTCAATAAATCCAAAAGATGTGATTATCTCATTAAATTTTAGGTACCATTGTCGAGATACTTGCTTGAACCCATAAATAGACCTTTTAAGTCTACACACAAACTGATTCTATCATCTTTTATAAATCCTCCAAGCTACACCATATAGACTTCCTCAATAAGGTCTCCATTTAGGAAGGAGGTTTTCACATCTATTTGATGTAGCTTTAAATCATAATGAGCTATTAATGACATAACAAGTCTAAATGGATCCTTAAAGGAAACATGAGAGAAAGTCTCATTAAAATCGATCCCTTCTCTTGGAGTAAAACTTTTGGTAACTGATTTGACCTTAAACATATCAACTAATTTCCCTTTGGACTCCTTTTTGATCTTATTTGCATTCTATAGGTTAGCAGCCTTTGAACAACTCAACAAGATCCTAGACATCATTATGCTTCATAGATTGTATCTTATCTCCCATTGTATCCCACCATATGTTAGATTAAGGACTAGAAATAGCTTATGTAAAAGTAATTAGGTCAACATGTTAGTATAAAATTTCCCTAAAGACAATCATTATAATGATATGGATACTACATGTATTAGTATATTTAATAAAACATAATGTTTTGGCATTTTTAATCAATTTAGTTTTAAAATATATATGTTTGATATATGCATACAATATTGGATATAGTCATGAAATATAATTGTGTACAAACAAATTACAATAAAGATTGTAATTATGAGATAATTTGTACATATAATTATAATTTCTAAATATCCTTGGTTGTGGAATAATTGAGACAACATGATATTAGTTATTCATGAGTAAATCAACATATGTTATGTCACATTCTTTGAAAGAATGCAGTGATCTTGTACACTTTTTAGTATAAAGATATCTGGACAAACATATAGGTATATGTTATGGAACATATGATTAGATTGACTCACTATAAGAAACCATATGGATTGTTACCATGTGTCAATGGAGTTTTCATATGAAAGGTGGTGTAAGTGATCCTTAGACTTAAGATCAAAATAGTATCTTATGCATGGCGTTGAGTGCTTTAATTTTATTTTAGGCTTGTACTTTTAAAGAATAGATACAAATAATTTTAGGTACACTATGAAGTGCACGAAGATAGTGATTGATTTAGATAAAATTCATCCTCCTTGGTAACAATGGAAAGATATTCTAAAGATGTTTTGACATCTATACTATGATCAAAATCATAGGGTTATATATTGATCGATGCATAAAAAGGAGTTTTATGTATAATCAATTAATGATACATAAAATTAGTTTTACACATGAATAATTGTGAGATAGCACATAGCAGAACTTACACCCTACATTGGATGTTTATAGGGTTGACACTTGAAATATACACCAAGTCCAATTTGAATATCATGATATGAAGGGATTGAATTACAACTAATACCTAGTCATGAAAGATTTTAATTTCTACAAATCTATCATAGTACTTGGGTGGTCATGATACTTTGCTAAAAGCTAATCTTGATCTCTGAATTTGTTTAAATAATTATTGATGGCAAAATTTGGTTCATATGGAGATCCCAAACTTTAGCTAACCGGGGAAGGAGGGAGGGGTTTCTTATGGAATCTCTGACCTTTTTCTGGTTCAAGCAAGATAAATCAGCAAAATACACAAAAAATAAGAGAAGAGCAGAGAAAGAGACACAGGATTTAACGTGGTTCGGCCAAATCCGGGTATCACTGGACCCTACATCCACGGTAGTGTGTTATTGTGATGCTATTTTTATAAAGTTAGAACACTCAGGTTCTTCTCTCACTTTTGGCAGAGTTTTTGCCTATTTTTTAGGTGTTCTCTCTTTTACAAAGGGCTCCTTCCTCATATTTATAGAGGAGAGGAGGTTACAATGGTAATTACATATACAGTAAATCTATTACATCAATATTTATTGAACATGACAGAATATATAGACTAAATTCCCTTTTTCGATTACTGCAGATTGTCTTCTGCAGGCGAGTCCCATTTGTCCGTTAGGGTAGGGTTTGACTTAGTCTTCTGTCCGATGAGCTCCATGTCGCTAGTTGTATTCTGCCAACTGGATCGCACAATCCGGGGTCATGTGTATCATCAAGGAGAAGGGGTCGAGCTCACTTTGCCGCTTATGAGCCCGAGCCGAGGCATCGCGCTCGTAACATAGATTGAAGGTGTAGCAATCCGGACAGTTCTTTCGACTGGTCCTTTTGTCACTCTTAAGCTTCTCGCACGTCCATCCAAGACAAACTGATTTTCTCATATAACAATAATTTAGAAAAATTGTATTTGAATTAAAAGGATTTTTTTATTCAATTGTGCTTATAAAAGCTTGTAAATGAATTCATTACTAATATACATAGAAATCTAATAGGTCATACAAAATAGAATCTTTTTTATCCAAAGTCAAAGGAAAAAATAAAATGCAAAATATTATGAATTCAAGAGTTGAATTAGATGAATATCTTAGAAATTTGAAATGATTAATTAAGTGTTCAAAAGTGATTAGAAGTGTTAATTAGTCAAAGATTTAATAATTCTAATGAAGATTACAATTAGTAAATAGTAGTAAACATCTTAAAAATTTGAAATGATCAATTAAGTATCCTAAAGTGATTAAAAGTGTTAATTAATCAAAGATTTAATAATTTTAATGGAGATTACATTTATTAAATAGTAGTAATTTTTCATTGTTGACATTTAAATATTGTAGAACATTTATATTAATATTAGAGGAGCTATGGAGTAAATGAACGATTCATCACTTGGAAATTGTTTTAAAACAATTAAAATAATTAGAGAATGACTACATAATAAAGTTTATGAGTTTGAACTCATACGAAAGTGTTTGGACTTATTGGACATAATAGAGAGAGCATTATGTTAATAAGTGTGGATTCTTTGGACCAAAAGGGGTTGTATGGCTTTACAAAAATGCATGATTTCTAACGGAAAAATCCATCAAAAATCATGATAAATCCATTGGAAACAACGAATTTCCAATGAAACGTGGTCACTGGTAAAATCATAGTTGAAAATTATTTTCCATTAGAAATTAATTTTTAACAAATTTTGAGACAATGATTTGATTTTTTCCTCTTTTTATCTATCGGAAAGCTATTGGAACTCCATCGTAAATTGATCAGTAAATTGATTAAAACTTTAGTCCCATCAAAAAAATAAATTTTTTAAAATATTATTTGATATAATTTTCTAAATTTGATTTTTAAAGATTTATTAAAATTATTTTGATTAATATTAGAATTAAACATTGATTTAAATATTTTTTAATTTTAATTTCTAAAAATTAATATTTAATTATAATAAAAATTAAAATACATTATATATGAATAGATATAAATATATAAAATTTGTAAAATAATTCTTAAGTTATATTATTCAAATAAATGTATAAAACATATTATTCAAATAAAAACATAAAAATATAGTTACAACCTGAGGTTGTTAAAAAAGAATAGATCCTTAGTCTTTGGATCCCGAGTAGTGTCTTATTGTTGTGGCTGTTTAGGACCTCTAACTGCTGGTGGTCAAACTGTCGGCTAGGATGTCTTCAATGGTGTAGCAATGGATACACGTAGGGAGGAGGCAACCGATAGTAGGCAGAGAGCTGGTAGTAGTATGAATGAGAATGAGGTGGAGGAAGAGGCAATAGAGTCTAACTTTGTTACTACTGCTGAGTCATTAGGTGCTCTATCTAACCAAAAATCTCCTGTATCTGTTGCTGCATCTCAGTCATAGCGCACATAAGCTGGTTTAACATAGCATGTGACATGCTCTAGATGTAAGCTATAACAGTCAATGCAGTCATCCCTATTATGGCCTTGAACCTCAACCTATAGACCCGTTAGTTCTTGGTCTTGTTAATAGTATCCACCCACTAATCACTATTAGATGGCCTCACCACATCACTAGCTGTGTCCCCAAAGCCCTTACCTCTCTATGCCAAGTCCTTATTTCTTTTGTTGAAATTCTACTGCAAATTAAAAGAATTAATTATTTGATATTATAAATATAATACTTTTACTACCAAATACACAAAACATTAATAACAAAAATGCAAGTTAAGAGAAGCTACTTACATAGGACTGTATAGCTTGAGGCAAAATCTATTGGCTAAACTTTTGGGTGTGGGTGCGGCCAAACAAGCTGTCTATAGGTGGCTCGACCCAAGTCTCATGTATCTACATAACATTAAAATTTTCATGGACTATATATAGTATGAATGTAGCTACAACAATGTAAATGGCATAAATAATATTAAGTTAATATAACATTACCATATATAGTTGATGCTTTAATGCATGGATGGATCCACCTGTATGTAGGGAAGAACCCTGTCTAGCTGTATCTGAGGCCATGTTTCTCTTATTTTGCTCAGACTTATACTTCAATTTAAGGTCCTCCTAATACTTGAGAAAGCCTTCCTACTCCTTGTTCCTAATCCAGCCAAGTTGAGCATGCTTTTTCTTCCGTAACTCATTCATCATATCTTTCATTTTGTTAGAACCTTTATGGTTGAAGTTCTTCCACATGTCCTTCTCGTGAGAAGTGTTCCATTTCCAATACTTTTGCAATTAAAAAACAAGGAAAGCATCAAATAGTTAGTTTATAGTTTAAAAAAATTAAATTATAAATAGATACTTCACCCCAAACTATGCATATAGCATCCTATGGGTGGGCTTCAGAATACTCATCTATGTAGGCCACACACTTTCATACTTACTTATAATGATATGGTATATGTCGCCTACTAGCTCGTGGGTTAGGAAAAATCTAATTAACAAATAAAAAAATATAGTTAAGAAATTAAAAAATAAAGTTCATGTCAAAAATAAAATTCATAATCAAGAATACATACCCCATTTTGTATGACATAATGGTCTCCTTGGGACTAAGTATGGGTACACCAGGGAATAGAGGCTATCTAGAGGCAAAGGTTGCTCCTGAAGATGGAGACACCATCTATGAAGGTGTCCCAACTATCTCTGGGGATAGGTCTTACTGTTGTTGTGATTATGTCCACGTCGATGCCTATGCAGGTGGTTCCATTTGGCTAGATGTAGGTCACAATATGGGCATGAAAGTGTAATTAGAAGAAATAACAATTAAGGGCTCTGATTGGCAATCATAGGCGAACTACTAATAGGGGAATTGTAAGTAGAACCTCATCCTTGTGACTGTTGTCCTATACCTTCTCATATGAAACCTCTGCGGCCTATCATATGTAACTATTAACATATGATATAATTAGAAAATAATCATATAAATTGAAATATGAATAAAGTAATTTAGCACTCATATATACAGGTAACAAATTAACATGTCACACATCAAATGATAGTATCATTTGTCTAATTCCTCCTTTGCATTTTGTTCATCCTTATCTTTATTCTTTTCTCCATCTTTGTCAACATTGCCCTGTTGTTCTAATCTATTAGCCCATCCACCTCTTTGTATCCACTATATTCATCATGCAAGCTAACAATTGAATTATCTGCTGGAATCAACTGAGGCACATATGACATATGATCAGGCTGGTAAGCATGTTCTAATATGTGATTATCCTTGATCATTTTGTGAGGAACAACCCACCAACCTTACTTATCTCTCTTTGTTTGTGGGTATAGTGCATAATATAGTTGTATTGCTTGTTGTGCAATGATAAAAGGATCATACTTGGCATATCATCTTGTATGTTTGATTTCAACTATGCTATATTAGAGTTATAATCTTATACATGGCCTAACACAGAATCAAACCACTGACCATGGAAAAGTACCATCCTTTTGATTAGCAATCCTAGATACTTAAGTTGTACAATCTCTTTGAGAATGCCATAGAAGTCATCTTCCTCTGTTATGACATTCCCTTTGCCTTTCATATATATTCCACTATTAATTGTTTTTTTCCCTTCACTCTATTGGTGTGGGTGGAACTTATATCCATTGACAAAATACATTGAAAATGTTCTGACCACCCATAGGGGACCCCAAGCTAAATCCAATAGATATTGATTGACTACACCATTGGAAGGATTGTGAACATGACAATAACATAATTTCATATAAAAATTTTATCATACATCTATAAAAAATGTCACATAGAAAATGTAATTATTTTTTATACTTACAAAAGACTGAAATCTGAAAGCAAACTAAGCATTGATCATTACTCCAATATCTTTATCTTGCATCGCTAGATACATAGCCTTCTACCAATGAATAAACATACTATAGGGACTAACAATTTAGGAAATTAGTATTCTAAAATTGATGAAATCAAAGTTGAATATATGAAATGATTTATTAAGATATCTACATGAATATTTACTCTTTAAATGGCTCCATTTCTTCATAGTTAAAAGTATATGTATTGTAACTGATTTCAATTCTTTGTCATCCAAATATTGCTTTTAACAACACCCAACAGAGTATCCTAGAAGATTGAAGATGGAAAGAATAAGCTCCAAGGTTGCATTCCCACCCCAATCATTTTTCCTACCAACTCATGTGCTTTGGCATTACATATCAAGGTTGAAATAGTATTGACAAAACTGAGCTATCTCATCAGTCAAATAAGCTTTACATATACTTCCTTCGGGGCCTAGCTCTATTACTAACTTTCTTCTTCAACTTGTTAAGAAACTTCTCAAACAAATACATCTATCGATATTGCATTGGGCCACCTACCCTAGCTTCAAATGGCAAATGAATGGGCAAATGCTCCATTGAGTTAAAAAAACTTGGTGAGAAGATCTGTTCAAGCTTCCATATTATCAAGGGAAAATTTTGTTTCATTCGGAGCAATTCCTCTTCTTGCAAAACTATTAAGCATAATTTCTTAAAAAATTGACTAAACTTAGTTAAGGCCTTCATACAGGTTCTGGGAGTCCAAAAAAGGCAATTGGAAGTAATCTTTCCATGAAAATATGACAATCAAGGCATTTCATACTAAGTATCTTACCATCACCTACATCGACTCACCTATTCCATTTGGAAGAATAATCATCAGGCATCTTCAACTCCTTGACCCACTCACAAACTACCCTTCTCTCCTTTAACCTTTAGGTGTAGGAACCTTTAGGTTTATATTTTTTTTTTTCATTTACAGCCTTTTTAAGCTCCAATTCCCTTCTTCCATAGTATTTTGGAAAATCCAACCTCTCTTCCTCTTACATATTAGGCAAGCTAATTTTCTAGCCCTTTGCCTACTAGATAACATCCTATATATAGGAAAGTCTTTGATGGTCCACATTAATGCTGCCTTTATATGAAAGTTTTGCTTCATTGAAATGTCATACATTGGCACATTATCACTCCACAAAGTGAGTAACTCATCTATCAATGGCTACATGAACATATCAATTTTACTCTTTGGATTTTCTAGATTTAGGATGATCAAGGTTAGGAACATATATAGAGTTGTCATTCATATATCTAGAGGCAAATTGTAAGGAGTGACTGTTACTAGCTAACATAAGTACAGTGCAACATTATGACCAAATAGAGTGAATCCATCAAAACACAACCTAAGTCTTACATTTCGAGGATCAGCTGCAAACTTTGGGTACTTTTGATCAAATTGCTTCCAAGCTTCTCCATCTGAAAGATGACACAGAACACTCATGTCCCTTTGATTCTCATGATGTCATCTCATACAAGGAGCAGACTTCATCGAAGCATACAATCTTTGCAACCTGGTAATTAAGGATAGATAATACATTCTCTTGAATGGAACTTCTTTGCTATTCTAGTCTATCCTTTGTTCTTTATATCGAGGCAAACCACAAATTCTATATTTTCTATCAAGTCTAGCCTCCTTATAGAATAACATCCACCTTTTCATAAAATAATCTATTTTTTGACACCCCATTCCTAACTCCTTCACTAACTTCCTCATTTCATAAAAGTTAGAAGGAACAATGCTATTAGACGAGTGTTGTATAATTTGATTAAAGGAATTCAGTGGTAAGTTGAAGTCAAATTTTATGCTTAACATCATTGTTGCTAATGACAACTCTGAATGGTTGTACAACCTGTCTATAATGACCAATATATAGCTTCTAACACTTTATAATATTTTTGGGCATCTTTGTTTGGAGGCTCTTCTAAATTGCATTCAAAATAAGTTGCAACATTTGGCCAACTGGCATCCAACAGTATGCTCACATACATATTACTTGCATCATGCAAATCTTATGACACATCATTATAAAATTCTTCTTTTTCTGTAAGTCTTTTCTCACTACGATCAGTCCATCACCAGTAATCATATTTAAATCTAAATTTATACAAATCAAATTTAACTTCATCAGGAGTAAAAATTCGGAGCATAGATACCATATCTGACCATCATGTATATAAATTGGTTGAGTTTTTAAAAAATTGATAAATTCTTCCACCCTATTAAGAAAGTTTGTCTTATATTCATTATATCTTAGAAGAAGTCTATCATATATCCACCTACAGTGCTCCAAAATTTCTACATTTTATTTATCAAATTTAATTGAAATAAGAGAAAATCACTACATATTTATGGAAATATATAGGAAAAAATATTTACGAAATTTCCATATTCCATAAATAATTTCATGATTATATTTTCTCTCACTTGATAAAAATACGCCATAATCAAATCTATTTAAAAAATTAATAATTAATATCGACAATACATTTATTAATTTCAAAAATTAATAAAATTAAACTATATATAATTTCTAAAATAGAAATATATTTTAACTTAAAATATACGTAATTTCTAAAGTAAAGTAATTTCAACTGCATTATTAACTATGTCATTTAACTACTTAATCCTACATAATCTAATTCGAAATGTATATAATTCTTAAATAAAATTCACCAATTATAATCAATCAATTCTAATTCAAACATATAAAAAAAATATAACTAATAATTAAAAATTAACTCCTACAACATTAAAAATTATGAATAATTAATCAATTAATAATTAAAATTATGTACTAATCTTAGTGTCTAAGCAAGATAAGTTACAAAAAAATAGTACAGAAGCTGAAGTCCAAAACTATAGAAAGCAAAATAAGATAAACTAATTAACCCATAAAACATGTAATAATTAAACAAAAATAATCAATTAAAAAGTAAAATAAAGCAGATAGAATAATTTAATCAATTTAGATTTGTAAAAAATACCTTCAAAGTGCAAGAAAGAAGCTAGGAAAGCAAGAAAGTGCTTTGAGAGCAGTATATCATGTTCCCAACATTTTGAAAGTTTTTTAAAATTTTTGATAGATTTTTTTATCAGAAATAGTAAACTAATTTTTTTAAAAAAATTTGTGCCCGTTTTTCAATGCATTTTGTTTTACCATGAATTTTTGACCAGTTTTTTGATATATTTTCAATGGATTTTTTGACAGATTTTTGTTGTATAACTAATGGTCTTTTCATTATCGATCAATTTTCTGACGATAATTTTTGATGAAAAAAATCTATTGGAATCCTTCGAAAATCACATTATTTTTTGTAGTATGCCCATCCAGCAAGTAAGTGGCGACATAAGCAAGGGGTAGCCTTAACTTGTGCTTTATTCATGCTATTTTCTCACTCTTGCTTGTACTCCAAACTTTTTTATTGAAAGATAAGAGAAACCAAACTGAAATCGAAAGAGAAAAAGATCAATTTATCCCCAGCAAATGTGTTGTGCGGTAACTTTCTTTGTGTGATTTCATTTCTTATCTCCTTTCTACATTTAAATACTAACCCTACCCTAATGAATTTGTAATTCCCTAAAAAGCTAACACTTTTTAAATTGAGTGATTGATTTTTCTATTCTACATGTTATGTGAACTTAGTAAAAGCTTTGGATCATATTAGTTTAAGTAGATCATTATAGGTTTTGGATATTAAATCCGAAGAAGTCATCTAAGAGACTTGATTGAAAGATTGGTTAGAAATTTTATGGAATTGCTTGAATATCAAATTGAGATTCAACTGAGGATTTTGAGAACAACTCTAATGAAGGTATAAAACTATTGATTTAAAATTTACCTTGCTTATGAATTAATTTGTAAGCAACATGATCGAAGATTGTGAAAAGTTTAAAATTTTTGTTGCACATACATGATACATATGATTAGCATATTTGATATGCTTCGGTCTTTTCATTATCGAGTGATTTTCTAACAAAAATTTCTAATGGAAAAATCTATCAGAATCCACAAAAATCATGCTATTTTTTTGTAATGAACTTATCCACCAAATGAGTGGACGGTACAAGCAAGGGCCAACCCTGGCTTGTGCTTTGCTCATGTTGCTTTTTCATTCTCATTTATGCTCTAAACTTTTCTATTTAAATAAAAGAGAAGCCAGACTGAAATTGAGAGGGAAAAAGATCAATTTAGCCCTAGCATATGTTGTGTGTAGCAACTCTTTTTGCATGATCTCACTTCTTATCTCCTTTTTGTATTCAAACACCAACCTTACCCTAATGAATTTGTGATTCCTTGGAGCAAGCACCTCTCAGGCTAAGTGGCTAATTTTCCTATTCTACATGTTACGTAAACTAGGTAAAAGCTTTGGATCAAATTAGTTTGAGAAGATTATCATCAATGTTGGAGATTAAATCCAAAGGAGTTGTCCAAGAGACTTGATCGTTGATATACTTTTTAAATAACCGCAAGCGCATGGCGTAGTTGTAGTTAGTACCGGTGAATATGGGTCAATCCCACATGGAAGCTATTTTAATTACCAGAATCTTTTCAATTCAACTATCCAAATTAATGATGAGAAAATAAAAGAAAGCAAGAAAGAACAGAAAATAAAAGAAAGAAAGAAAGTAAATAAA
>JANHAO010005662.1:0-22357 GCA_026873985.1 Saraca asoca | reverse complement strand
GAATCATAAATATGATCATAATATGTAATATAAGATGAATATTCAACCTTTATTATCCAAATCCATAGACCGCTTAGTCATAGATACAATAGAGCCTAATCAAATTGACTCTAGGGCACCTATATTCGACTAATAACTCAGGCCGAGGATAAGGCGAGGTGAGTAGAGAAAGAAATTAAGCAAGTCAGGGAAGAATTAGCTAAAGCCAAAGAGAAGCTTGCACAGACCAAGGAAGGACTTGCCCGGGGCTAAGGAGGAGCTGATTCAGGCCAAGGAAGAGACAGCTGTAGTGGTTGCATAAGCAGAGGATACTGTTATTTCTGACACCACCGACAACTTTCTATTCACTCTATGGGAGAAGCACCCAAACATGGATTTTACATTTTTTGGCCAGAATGTCAAAGAGATGATCCGTTGCTTCATAGCAGATGCTAGGTCGGGTTTGGCTCCAAGTGCAAGGGTTGATGGTGTAGATTCTTCCATTCAGGTCGGTGGCTAGCCCGAAACCAACTCACAAGTCAAAAAGAGGGTCGTAATGGTGCCCATAGAATAGGCAACGGGGGATATGCCTATAGTCATTAGCAACTTGTCGGCTTAAGTTAGTAGCCAGCCTAGGACCATCTAGCAGGTCAGAGAGAAGGCCACATCAACGCCTGAAGAGCAGATAATGGAGAGTACTCCTGCCCCTACTATTGACTCCTTAGCTCATCTGGACTCTCCTACGCCTCCATTCTCCTTATAGCTCGCACTATCATGCCCTTACCTTTCCTTGTTTTTGCTTTAAGTACCTTTGATGTAACTTGTTTGAACAATTTTTTGTGATGACATTTGCACTAGTTACGAACTTTGATCAATTTTACTTTATTTCTTGTCCTTTTGGTTCTTTTCAAGTCTGAATGTTTGAATATTTTATCAATTAATCACAGCTTTGCACTCACATGATGGTAGCCTTTAGAGCTTCAAAGATAATCTATTGGGTTGGCAACTTAACATTTTCCTGCTAAAATAAGTCATGGGATAAGCTTGCTTTTTAAATAATATTTCGGAAAGAACATAGACTATTTTTCACGTAAGGAAAGTTTTGAGCACTTTATTGAAATTTGAATAATTATATTACAAAGTTGAGCGTGAACTTATTGATAGTATGACCGAAGGTGCTCGGTATTCCATGCTCAGGGGAATTCAACTCCTTCAACATTTGCCAAATGATATGCCTTACTACTCAATTTCTCTTTTATTACATATGGGCCTTCCCAATTTTGACCCAATATCCCTTCACTGGGGTTGTGACCTTAGGGCGAAACGAGGCATAGAAGGAAATTGCCCATTTTGAAGCTCCAAGCTCAAACCCTTTGGTTAAAATGTCTCATGACCCACTGTTGGTAGGTCATGACCGTAAGACAAGTTACGTCTCTTATTTCTTCAACAAGATCAAGACTCGCAGCAAGCAAATGGTTATTTTCCTCTGGGTTAAAAGTAGCTCTTTGGTGTGAAGTTACTTCAAACTCCACTGGTATCATAGCTTCAGTTCCATAGACCATAAAAAAAAGGGTTTCTCTTGTGGTGCTACGAGTTGTAGTCCAATAAGCTCATAACACCTTCGGTAGTTCATCTACCCACACCTCTTTTTTGGCCTCCAACTTTGTCTTTAGGATCTATTTAATGATTTTGTTCACCACTTCAACCTATCCGTTGGCTTGAGGATGGTCTACTGTTGAAACTTTTTTTAGAATTTTGAGGTTGTTGTAAAATTTAATGAACTGCTCACTAGTGAATTGAGTCCCATTATCGGTTACTATTTGTTGAGGGACACTGAACCAGCAAATAATATTATTCCAGATGAATTTCTCCAGCTGAGATGAAGAAATTTGGGCCAAATCTTTTACTTCTGCCCATTTCGTGAAATAGTCTACAGCTACTATTGCATATTTACAATTTCCATGACTTGTAGGGAGAGGTCCTATTAGATCGATCCCCCATATTGTGAAGGGCCAAGGGCTGACCATTTGTTGGAGGCAGGTTGGAGGAGCTTGAGGAACTTTGGCAAACCTTTGGCACTTATCACACCATTTGATGAGGTTGATTGTGTCCTGTTTCATGACTGGCTAGAAGAAACCTTGCTAGAGTACTTTTTAAGCCAATGACAGCCCTTCAGTTTGGTTTCCACAATGTCTGGCATGAATTTCCTCCAAGGTAAGGTCACAATCAGGGACCATCGATGCACTTGAGAAGTGGAGTTAAGAAGCCCCTTCTATAGAGCATGCCATCGATAATGCAATATCTAGCAGCTCAGGACCATGTAATCTATATTTCGAGAGTTCACCATCCCGTAGGTACTTCAAGATAGGACTCATCCATGAACCATGTGCCACAATGGTTGTTATTACGACATCTTTTTACTTGATGCTCAAAGATGGAAGAGTTTCCATCGGTATTGCACCTGAAAAGTCTATGTCCTTTACTGTGGCCAAGCGAGCTAACGCATCTACATACATGTTTCAAGCTGAGGGAATTTGGCTGATCTCATACCTTCAAAATTTGCTAAGCAACTCCTGAGCCCTTTGGAGGTAAACAATCATTTTTTGTTCCTTTGCCTGATATTCCCTTCTCATGTGACAAACGATGAGTTAAGAGTCACTGAAGATCTTCAAATTTTCAGCTTATACCTCCCTTGCCAGACAGAGTCCTATGAGTAGGGCTTCATATTCTGCTTCATTATTAATAGCTCAGAATTTGAACCTTAGAGCATAAAGGATTTTATGCCCTTTTAGGTTGATTAAAAGGATTCCTGCTCCTGCTTTCTGCTCACATGAGGACCCATTTATATAGAGCTCCCACCATGGTCCTTCTGAAGTTTCCACCTCTTCCCTGGCAGGTTTGGTAAATCTGCTATGAAGTCAGCTAGGGCTTGTCCTTTAATCATCGATCTCGATTTGTAGTGGATGTCAAATTGGGCGAGCTTGATTGCCCACTTAAGCAAATAACCTGAGGCGTCCATCTTCTGGAGAGTCTGTCTTAATGGATACTAAGTAAACACCTCAATGATATAGGCCTAAAAGTAAGGTCACAATTTTCTAGACACGACAACAAGATAATAAATAAGCTTCTCTATGGGAGTATAGTTTTCTTCTGCATTTAGTAACCTCTTGCTCACATAATACACTGAGAGTTGTACTCCACTTTCTTCTCGGACAAGGGCTGGACTAATAACATGCTAAGATACTCCTAAGAAAAGAATGAGCTTTTCATTTTCTTGTGGTTTAGATAATAATGGAGCTCGGCCCATGTACTCTTTTAAGTGCATAAAGGTAGCTTTGCACTCTTCGATCCATTCAAAGCTTTTTGCTTTCCTCAGGACGTCGAAGAATAGTAGACATCTATCTATTGCTTTTGAGATGAATATGCTAAGCATTGTGACTTGGCCAGTTAGGCTTTAAACATCTTTGATCTTAGTCGGTGATCTCATATCGATGAGCACCTTGATTTTCTCCAAGTTTGCCTCTATTCCTTTATCATTGACCATGAACCCAAGAAATTTTCTCGAGGCTACTCCAAACTCATACTTAAGCGAATTCAATTTCATCTAATATTTCCTTAGGATCTAAAACATTTCATCTAAATCCTTTACATGATTCGTAACCTGTCCAGACTTTACAAGCATATCGTTCACATAGACCTCCATAGTCTTCCTAATCTGATCTTTGAACATCATGTTGACCAATCGTTGGTAGGTTACTTCTGCATTTTTTAGCTCGAAGGGCATCACCTTATAACAATATAATCCTCGATCTATGATAAACGAAGTATGCTCCTCATCTTGAGGCTCCATGTGTATTTGGTTATACCTGAAGTATGCATCCATAAAATCGAGGAGCTGATACTCGGCCATCACATCAACAAGCTAGTCAATCCTTGGTAACGGGAAGCTATCCTTTGGGCATGCCTTGTTGAGGTCTGTGAAGTTGATGCATGTCCTCCACTTTCCATTCTTCTTTTTCACTAAGACAGGGTTAGCTACCCGGATTGGGTAGTGAGCCTCGCGAATGAATTTATTACCCAGTAGTCTGTCTACTTCTTCCTTCAGGGTGTTAGAGCACTCACCGGTTAGTGGTCTCCTTTTCTAATGGACCGACTGATGGTGAGGATTGATATTCAACTTATATGACATAATTTTGGGGTCAATCCTTACCATATCCTCATGATTTCAAGCAAAGACATCCAAGTTTGCTCTGAGGAAATCAGCCAACTGGACCTTTACATCAGGGGATAGGCTTTTTCCAAGCTTGAGGCACTTCTCATTATCTACCTTGCTAACCCTTATCTCTTTGGGTTCTTCTATTAGTTTGGTCTCCCTATCTACTTCTAGGTCATGGGAGTCGAGATCGTGACTGATCCCAATTGAGCTTAGAGCTCAGGGCTCTTCATTAGATACTGTATTAACTCTTTTCCTCTTTTCCTCGAGCTTGACAACGTCCTCATAACATCGTCGGGCTGTATACTACTCACCTTGTACATACCCGACTCCCTTTGAGGTTGGGAACCACACTGTCAGCGTCCTAGTCGACATGACCAGATCAAAATTGTTCATTGCTGGTCATCCTAGCACTATGTTGTAAGCCAAAGGGCAGTCTACGACCAAGAAGTCAGCCAGAACTATGGACTGATGGTTTTTGTCTCCTAGAGTGATAAGAAGTTTGACTTGCCCTACGAGAACTATCGCATCACTAATGAAGTCGAAAAAAGGTTCGACTAAAGGTTTGAGATCACTCTAGCTCAATTTCATATGTTCAAAGTACCTTCTGTACATAACGTTAACTGAACTATCGGTATCTAACATGATCCTCTACACCTCAACATTGTTGACCTTGGCTTTAATTGTGAGAGCATCATTATGAGAGGAATGGATTCCCCGTGTGTCATTATCTACAAAGGTGATGCATTCTGAAATAGCCCTAGCTTTCCTAGCAGGTCTGTCAAACTCACAACCCATAGATAAGATATAGCTTGCATTTCGTACATACCATTCACGCAAGCTGCGTGAAGTTCCTGCAATGTGCAGCCCTCCATGGATCATGAAGATGGTTCTGACCACTGCTATTTGCTTCTGTTCAGCACTCTGGGAAGGCTGCACTATTTGCTGTTGAGGTCGCTAACCCGCAGGTTGCACCACATAATCTTTCAATTAACTTCTCTTGATCAGGTCCTCGATTGCGTCTTTAAGTGACCTGCATTCAGAGGTAGTAAGCCCAATGTCATTGTGGTAGGCACAAAACCTGTTGGCGTCCCTATACTTTGAAGGGGTTAGTAGGGGCCTAGGTCAAAGGACATTTCTCTAACCATTGTACCCTTTGCATTAGCTCCTCAATCATTAGATCTTGAACTTCAGATCGTTGATTCCTGCCACTATCACGGCCCACCTTCGAGTCTTTGGTGAGGTGTAAGTTCCCAGGCCACTAATTTTCATCATGCTTGTGAGCTCATCGTCCTTCCATTTTAGGTCGCGAGCTAGAGGAGTGATCTGAATCAGTCCGCTGGGCTCCTTCTCCAGTCGGTTTCTCCCTGTGTGCTAGTATGTCTCCCTATGGCTTCTGGACCACTTCCACGACTAGGGCGGCTTCGCCCTATTTTTGTGCTCTCTGGGTGTGTGCCTGAGCCAATACCTCAACTACATTAGCAAGCCTCTTAACCGTACTCTTGAGCACTTCTTGGCATTGACGAAGAGCACATATACCATCTATCTTTGGAAGGACAAAGGAAGTACTCACCAGGATTGGGTTTTCATCTCTAGGCATGTTTCGTTGTTGCTCTTCACGGTCGCCTGGTTGGTTAGTGGCAGCATTAGAACTCCTAGTTACTTTTCCTTTTGCCATTGTGATCGATCAATGAGTAAACAAGAAAGCAGTCTAGTCCCACTGGGTGTGCCAAAATGTTGACAATCAATTTTAGTAATTGATCAACCAAGGATTCTGAGAGCCAAACTACTATTAAGAGTGTAAAGAATGTAAGAGGATGGCGAGAGATTCAGAGGAAGAGCAGAAAGAACATGGAGAGTTTTATCGTGGTTCAGCTAAAGTCAAGATGACCCTACATCCACGGTGGTTATATTGGCTTTGAACAGTTATTTCACTATACAGTCATGCAAAGCAACAATATATTTGTCTATGGCTATTTCTGCAAAGTTTTTGCACGAATTTTTTCTATATCTTGATACAATGACTTTCCTCCCTATTTATAGGCATAGAGAGGATTACAAATGTAATTTAACAAATTGTAAAAACTATCATTACCATCATAATGAGCAATAAATGCTTGGCGTTGGGTAATAAATACAGGGTAAATCATTACTGATTTTTCGGGAATTGATTTGTCGGTTGGAAGTTTGATTTAGGCTGTTGATTGGACATTCTGCAATGTAGTTGGAAGGGAGCTCGCTAGGCGTTCTGCTCTCACCCAGCGAGTTGATCTCGTATTGAGGAGAGCTACCATCTAGCTTCCGCGACCTCGCTCCACAGGTCATGCGTCTCTTTCTATTGGATCGGCCCATGGAACCATTGACCAGTCTATTAGACTTTTGCCAACTCGGTTCACTTGGTTCCAAAAAGCACCCATAACAAACACAATGTTTTATTTGTAGTACTAGTATAAAAAAAAATGTTTGATAGATTCTTTTTATGTATATTCTTTTATAAATAATAAGATTTATTGAATTATAAATAGAAAAAGTAAATTTAAGGTATTTTTGGGGGAGCCTAACTATAGCCCAAGGGAGGGATAGTGTGATATTTATGGTGGATTTGAAGGGGACGGACTAAGCATTGGGTCCAAACAACTACATTCAGACGTATAGTGCAGCCACCCATTTTGACGGTTTACATTAAGATTGAGGCCCACCAGGCAATTGTCCTTGTCAGTAGGCCCACGTGGCCCACCATCAGTATCTGTGTTCGTGGCTCTAATCGCGATGCGGTCCAGCCGCTGGGTGTTCTCATGCAACATGTGTGCCGACTCACTTCACATCCTTCTGATACTGCATTTTGTTGTTTTCCTCAGTTTTGGTATATTTATTGTATCTCTTTTCATGTTGCTATTAAAACAATAAAATTTGCTATTAAAACAATAAAATTCCTGAAAATCAAAACACTTCAAATCAACGTGAAGTCCGTTGATCACATGGTAGGGCCCACATTGAGAAGATATATGAAAAAATGTTGAATACATGATCTTTTTATATAGCCATTTTTTATTATATTAGAACTCACATAATGATTTAATATTAAATAATTATTTTATATAAAAAAAATATGTGTATATAGCATCATTTAAAAATATAAAATGATTTAATGATACAGTGAGAGGAATTGATGGAGAAAATGATACAAATGGGATATGGAAAAAAAAAATGAAGGAATTAAATTTAGGTATCGTGGGAAAGAAACAAGCCCTTGAGGCTAATCATTTTTTGACCCCTGGTTGGTGAGTCTCTTTCCACCGTCACGTGTCAACAAATGAAGGGTTAAGTTGGTTTTGATCAAGTTGTTTGGACCTCTTGATTGATTACAACCCCCACTCGGTTATTCTTTTGATTTCGGTCCATTATGGGGTGTAAACGAGTTGTGCAGAGTGAATATTTGTTGTTTGAGGAACAATCAATGATTTTGAGTCCAAGCTTATCAAACTAGAACTCGAGTTTAACTATTAAACAATTCTGATTGATTATATACAAGTTTAGATCTATTTTATAGTTATTTTCATTGAAGAATAATGAAAAATATGACAATTTTTTTATACAAATAAATGTTACTACATAAATACATCTTTATCTTAATATAATAAAATTTCATTAAAAATAGTTAAAGTATGATGTTTGAAGTATTTTAATACATTATATAATCATAGATAACAATTCAAAAAATAATAAGATGATTTGTTCAAAATTTAAATTTTAAATAAATATTAAAGAACACTAATAGATAACTTTATACGTTGAAGTAATAAGAAAATTAAAAAAAAGTTAAATTTTCCTTATCAGATTAATAAATAAACAAAGCTCGTTTAAGGTTATTTAAGCTTGTTTGGTATTTGAACTTGACTTGTTAATTATACAAGCTCAGTTCATTTAAATTTGAATTCGTTTAACTCAAATATGAGTTAAGTTTTTTATGAGTCAAATTTGAATTATTCATGAGTAGCTTGATTTATTTATAACCCTAATCCTATCATAGTAGATATCAAATCTTAATATTGTTTTTTCTTATATTTTGATAAATCAAATATTTTGATATTGTAATTAAATAGATGCTAAAATTTAAGAGTTGATTTCCTAACTTGTCAAAATATAAGAGATATAATACTCAAATTTTTAATATTACAATAAATTTATAAATATTTCTCAGCATAACTTACATACATGGCCCAAAAATATCAGAAAGTTTCTTAACTGCTCAATTTCTAAGATTTTTTTTTTTGAAATATGTTGGAGTAAGTACTCAAAAAAATTCTTATCAAACCTTGTGAAAGTTTCTTATTTTTTTACATTTTTTACTTAAAAATAAGAAAATTTTTTATGCAACTATGAATAATGAAATTATAATTTTTTACGTATTTATTACATATAAAATATATATATATTTATAATTTTTTAAAAAATTATAAAATTTTATATAAAAATTATAATTTTTATATTAAGTTTTTATAAATTTTTAAATATGTATCAAAACATAACTCTTTTTTTTATTCCATAAAAGAGAAAGATAAGTACATAAAAGGAAAAAAAAAAAACAATTATACAGAACGTGGGAGTTTCTAAATTTTGGATCTTACACCTCTTGTTGGATCCTCCGTGTAATTTGTTTATTTGTCATTTGGACTCCAGAGTCTAAATAAATATATATATTTTTTTACTATAAGAAAGAGAGATAGAAACAATGAGATTTTAAAATTATGTTGTTTATATATAAAAAAAAAGTAGAATATATCCTAAATAAATAAATAAAGCATTAGCTATGTGAGTGTTTAAGAAGATGACTCCAGATACAAAGGCATAAATAGGTAAGGGTGCTAAATGGGCCAGTCCTTGTGGATGCGCCCGTTTATCCCATATTTAAATGGGTTGATCATCACCTGATTTAGTATGTAAAAAAATATAGATCAATCTTGTTAGGTTCATGAATTTGAGATTGATTTAATATTTTTAAGATGCTAAATTACTAAATTAATTAGCCTGCATGGACTTACATAGATTTACATTTAAATGGATCGTCTCTCACCTAATTCAACTCACAAAAAAATACGAACCAACCTACAGATTTAAAACTCGTTTACCACCCCTATAAATAGGGCGGAGATAATCTCCATGGCACTCTAATTATTGGAAAAAAAAGGGGCCAAAAAGAGAAACAACTTGCAAAGTGAATAGATTTCACGTGGCCTGCTAGTTGTGTTGTGTGTGCCACGAATTCATAAAATCATGCTTTGTTGATTTTTACTACGAGTGAATACTCCATGCCACAAACATTGAGGCATTTTCCAAAGCTCTAAGGCACAAAAATAGTTTATTGATATTTAAATTTAAGTTAGAAAGATATTTCATTTTATTTATAGTTTATGTTATAATTATATTTATGTTATTATAAAATTTATGAAATTTATTAAATATTTTATTAGAATTTATTTAATTTGATCTAAAATATATGTTATATAAAAATTTATTCTCATTCTTAATATTTTATTTATCATGATATCATAAAAATCTATTTTTTATTAAATTTTATATATTTTTAATATATTTTTTAAAAAGAATTCTTTTACAAATAAATTAAAATCAATATAATTTCTAAACAATATAATTCATTTCTAAATAAATTAAAAATAATTTTTATTAAAATGAAATGAATCTAGAAAAAAAAATTGATTTCAAACAAATTATAAGAAATTATTTACTTATAATCAAATCTATATGAACCAGTACATTGTAAATTTAGTATAATGTGTCATTTTATTTTTTATTAGAATGTGCTCACAATCTTGTCACAAAGTAAATGCTTCAAAAGACCAAAAGTGATAAATGATATTGCAACCAGAAATTGAGTAATTCAGAGTATACTTTTATTATCAGTAGAAATACTCAGTTGTATTTTTTCCATGTATATTCGAAACTAGTTACAAAATTTGATGCATCTGGTTTTCTCAACTAGTGATTGAGAACGTTGAGAAGGGCAACTCTGATTTTAATCAAACGCCTGAATAAAAATTCAAGCCCTTCTTCAAGATCTTGAATGCGTGACTCGAGGCTCTCCAACTGGTTTTGCAGATTGTTGATGTCTTCAAATTTCCTTTTCTTGTGTGATACAAAGGACTGCAAGACTGTATCAACTTGTGCAAATTCACCTTCTTCTGCAACTTGTGAGCAAGTCACTTTCTTCGTGTGCAGTAACTAAGAAACTATAGACCAGCTGTTTGGCTTTGCTTGTGTTGACCCTGAGATAAAATTCAACAATGACTTAAATGTGGAAAAAGTGACGATTTCAACTTCCTTCAATGAGGGCACAGTTTGTTGATCATTGTTGCTAGAAGACAAGCTTTATTTTTTGGAAATACCCTTCAAATTTCCCAATGCTTTCAAGATGGCCATTTTTACAACCTTCCTTGAGCCCAAGAATTTCTTAACCTGGCTGTGATCTCCACTTGGCCTCCTTTTTTTCTTCTTAAGATTGATTGAAGTTCGCTTGTGCATTCTTTGGTATGCAACAAGGCATCTTTGGCCGCAGTGCAAACATCCAAGAGCCTTAAGGATCCATCCAAAAGCTCATCTTGGGGCTCATGGACAAGGGCTTCTCGAGTGAGGGGAAGCTGAACCAACTTCTCAACACAATCATGTGGATCTTGCAAACCATCTAGTTTATGGCTAAGCAATGATGACGAAGAAGAGGCATCATGGGAAGCACTTAATCTGTCCAAGTTCTCATTGCACTGAAGAATGACTGGGTGTGGCCTTGAAGGCAAGCTGTTTGAGCAAGCATGGAAGCTTGCTGCCATTTTTTACCTCAAGGAAAGAGCAAGGGGCTTGAGGTTGATTGTAGAAACCAAGTCTTTGGATGCCTTCCTTCCAATGGTACTTTCTGAATATATATTATGGCTATAGGAGACATAAGGAATCTCATTTTATCACAAATCTCGATTAGTTGTAATTAATCCAGATTTGGATCTAAACATCATAGCAAATATGTGAGAGCATTGTCTCCCACAAGGAAGCTCTCCAACTCATAACTCAATATTTTGCCAACCCTCATTGTATTTCTACGATTATCACATTATTATCTGTTCACTAATTTGGTATTATATCTGAAGATGCACGTGTGGCATAAATGCAACAAAAACTTATACTAAGTTTGTGATTAATCTGCATGTGTGGATGGCTTTGTCTATGGCTGAAACAAAGGCTTGGGTGCCGCCAAGTGAAGTCTCTCTCTGGGGAACAAGCTCTGATTCGTTTTGGCCCATATCCTGTAGATAAATGTTTAAGTTGGTCTGTGGTTATCCATTTTGAACAACTTGATCTTACTCAATTGTACAGCTTTATATAAAATCCAACCTTACGAGCAGCAATTTCAAAAGAGAGGTTCAACAAATCCATTCTATCTGCTAGGAAAATTTGACTGATTTTTTATTACAAGTACATGACAAGAACAATAACTCTCCATCCATCCCTGCATGTTTATGCGACTTAGGGACTGGTTTAGTAACTTAAATTGATCAGCAAAGACTGTTCTTCACTCAAATTCTGTTAATTATCTGACGATTGAAACTACTAAACAATAAAATAAAATTGTATCAGAGAAATTAACTTCCCAAGTTAAGGAAGTTGTTATGACCTTAAGATGGGATATTATTAAGTTGATCTTCTTGGTACATTGTCTTATATCCCTATTTATAAATTCAAATAATAAAGAAAATGGAAATGTTATAATTTTCGTAAGTCTTGAAAGTGTTTGTTGTGTCAAAGGGAAGCAAGATCTGCATACAGGTTTACTGTCTTTGTTTCATGAGGTATAAGATGGTGAGGGGGCAGCCATGCAATTGCAAACTGAGTTGGGATGCTTCTGAGGTAGGAGGAACAGATCTCTTTTCTCGCTAAAAGGGTGCGACAATTCAATTGTTTTTTTATTTTTTATTTTTTTATCACAGTCCAAGACAACTGAAATTGTGAAATGCTTTTGTATAGGATTAATGTCGAAACTTCTGCTTAGCTTCCAACTCCTCTAATATAACCATAATGTTTATTGTAAGAAATATAAAAATGCTTATAGAACATGAGATTCAAGACTAAAAATGATGACATGAATTTATAACTTGATCATAACAGGAATTTTGACATCTTTAATGTCTGTTTAATTTCCATTGAATCCTCTTTTACAAGATAGAGGAACACCTGATCAAATTTGGAAACATCATCAATTTAACTTAGACAGTTGCAGAAACCAGTTCATTGTCTTAAGCTTCAATCTCCATTTGAGGATCAATATTTGCTCAAATTTGTGGTTTGAAAGCTACATAACTGTAAAACCAGAAGTTACTTAGATGAAGAAATAACTAGTTGTTAGTTTGAGAAATAATTTACTTCATGATCACATCTCTATGAACTTGTATATTACAAATTTAGAATATTGCGTTCATTTCTGATATAATAGAATGTGCTCACAATTTGGACTTTGGCATAAAGTAAATGATCTAAAAGACAGAAAGTGATGAATGATATTGCAACCAGAAATTGAGTAAAAGTCTAATTGTATTATTAGTAGACATAATTTAATTTTTTATCTACAAGTATATATGCCAAACTAATTGCAAAAGTTTGATGCCCTCAATCAGTTCATCTAGTGATTAAGTATGTTGAGAAGGGCAACTCTAATTTTGATCAAACGCTTGAATAGAAACTCAAGGCCTTCTTCAAGGTCTTGAATTTGTGACTCAAGATACTCCAACTGGTTCTGCAGATTATTCATGTCTTCAGATTTCCTTGCCTTGTGCATTGCAAAGTGCTGCAAAACTGCACCAACTTGTAAAAATTCACTTTCATCTGCAACCTGTGAGCAAGTCACTCTTTTTGTGTGCAAAAGCTTAGAAACCAAAGACCAGCTGCTTGGCTTTGCTTGTGTTGAACCAGAGATGGAATTCAACAATGATTCAAATGCGGAAAGGGTGACCATTTCAACCTCTTTCAATAAGGCCGCAGTTTGTTGATTATTGTGGGCAGAAGACGAGTTGTATTTTTTGGCAGTTCCCTTCAAATATCTGAATGCTTTCAAGATGGCCTTTCTCACAACCTTCCTAGAGTTCAAGAATTTCTTAACCTCGGCTGTGATCTCTGTTCCACCTCCTCTTTTTCTTCTCAAGATTGATTGAAGTTCGCGAGTGCATTCTTTTGTAAGCAATAAGGCATCTTTGGCTGCAGTGCACACATCCAAGAGCCTTAAAGATCCATCCAAGATCTCATCTTGGGATTCTTGGAGAAGGGTTTCTTGAGTTTGGGGAAGCTGAACCAACTTTTCGACACAATCTTGTAGATCCTGCAGGCCTTGTAGTTTTCGGCCAAGGGACAATGAAGAAGAGGAGGCTTCATGGGAAGATCTTAATCTGTCCAATTGTTCATTGCATTGAAGAATAACTGGGTGTGGCCTTGAGGGCAGGCTGTTTGAGCGAGCATGGAAGCCGGCTGCCATTTTTCTTTAGAATAGAAGAGAAAGTACCTTGAGGAGCAAGGTTGATTGTAGAATTGAGTCTTTGGATCTGCCTTCCTTCCAATGGCATTTGGTGAATATATATTACAGGTGTAGGAGACAAAAGGAATCTCCTCTTAACAAATCTCAATGACTTATTGCAATGTCTCCTGCAAGAAAGCTCTCCAACTCATAATCATTAATTTTTTTCTCAAATGGCATTAATTGCATCCGCTTCTTTGTAAGCAAACTGCATATTATATTGCACACAGACTTATTCTATTTAGCTTGCCCTTCAACATGAAGACAACAAGCACGTTAATCACTATATTCTGCATATTAAAATTTAAGCACCGACTCACGAGAGGGAAAATTGTAGGAATCATAATGTTTTAATTATTAGACTGAAAATAGTTGTAATATTTTACATTAATTTAAAATGTTCCCAGTCCTAGATGGCCTAAAAACTGGATTTTGTTTATATTATGCTTCCTTCCATGACCTCATTTTTTAACTTCAAAGTTTTGGCACATCAATTTTGAGCCAGAATCCAGATGTTGAAAGTAACTGTTCTGCAGAAAGAGTGGCAAGACCAGAATGAATTGGTATAGTATCTCTTTTTCTTTGTTGCTTTGATTTTGAGGGGTGGGTAGTTAAGGTGGCAAAGCTGGGTTGGGCTGTCAATGATACAGCAAGAATCAATATCTTTAACATCTAAACAAGTGTGAGATTTTAGTCCAATTAACATTATATTATTATTTGATTGGTTCTGAGACAAATTGTAAGATAATTGCATTATTATTATGCACTATGTATGTCTAACACAAACACAACCAAGGAAATTTTTATTTATTCTGCCATGTCTGTGTGTGCATCCCAATTAAAAAACCATGCATTATTCAGTAGGATAATTACTAATCAGTCTGCCCCATAACAGTAAGACAATATTGCAGTTTTTTTCCTTTTTATGTATTTAAAAATTGAATTCATTCGTTCATGCATGTGAAGGCATTATAACACTGATAATTGTTGAATATCAACTTGAAGGCATGTGCTATTTGAAAATGGTGATCCTGATTCAAATAATTTTGAACCCATGTGGCCTTAATACTTGATCTGATTCAAATAAATGTTTAGAAATATTAGGAATTTAAAACAGAGTTGAGTTTGAAAAAAAGAAAAAGAAAAAGAAAAATTTTTCAAATTGTTTTCCATTATTTATTAGATGATCTGAAAGTTAGAAATTATGACAGCTTAAGAACGATAATCGTAAAGCGAATTCATAGAAAATAGGAAATGATAAAGAATATTGTAGCCAAATATTGAGTAAAAAGTACAGTTTTATTATATCCCTTTTCATGTACAAGTGTACATCAGTGAAACTACAAAATTGATGCCCTGGACTAGTGATTGATGACGTTGAGAAGGGCTACTCTGATTTTAATCAAATGCCTGAATAGAGACTCAAGTCCTTCTTCAAGGTCTTGAATTCGTGACTCGAGGCTTTCCAACTGGTTTTTCAGATTATCCATGTCTTCACATTTGCTTGACTTGTGTAATACAAAAGACTGCAATAGAGCATCAACTTGTGCAAATTCACTTTCATCTGCAACTTGTGAGCAACTCACTCTCTTGGTGTTCATTACCTTGGAAACCAAAGACCAGCTGCTTGGCTTTGATTGTGTTGAACCTGAGATAAAACTCAACAATGACTCAAATTTGGAAAGAGTGACCATTTCAACCTCTTTCAATAAAGCCACAGTTTGTTGATCATTGCTGCTTGAAGACAAGTTGTACTTTTTGGAAACACCTTTCAAATTTCCCAATGCTTTCAAGATAGCCTTTTTCACAACCTTCCTAGAGGTCAAGAATTTCTTAACCTGGGCTGTGATCTCCACTTGGCCTCCTCTTTTTCTTCTTAAGATTGATTGAAGTTCGTGTGTGCATTCCTTGGTATGCAATAAAGCATCTTTGGTTGCACTGCACACATCCAAGAGCCTTAAGGATCCATCCAAGAGCTCATCCGGGCACTCATGGATAAGGGCTTCTTGAGTTTGGGAAAGCTGAACCAACTTTTCAACACAGTCATGTAGATCTCGCAAGCCTTCAAGTTTGTGGCCAAGGGATGATGAAGAAGAGGAGGTTTCATGTGAAGCTTTTAATCTGTCCAAATGCTCATTGCACTGTAGAATGACTGGATGTGGCCTTGAGGGCAAGCTGTTTGAGCGAGCATGGAAGCTGGCTGCCATTTTTTCCTCAAGAGAAGAGAAAGGGCTTTGAAGTTTGATTGTAGAACGAGTCTTTGGATCTGCCTTCCTTCCAATGGCACTTTTTGAATATATATTATGGTTACAAGAGACACAAGGAATCTCATCTTATCACAAATCTTGATTAGTTGTAATTGATTTAGATTTGGATCTAAACATCATAGCAAAAATGTTAAAGCAATGTCTCCCACAAGGAAGCTCTCCAAATCATAACTCATTATTTTGCTAATTATTTGTATCACTAATTTACTATTATATCTGAAGATGTACGAGTGGCATAAATGCAATGAAAACTTATATTAAATTTGTCTCATCTGCATGTGTAGATGGCTTTGTCTATGGCTGAAACAAAGGCTTGGATGCCGCTGAGGAAAGTATCTTCTTGGGGAAAAAGCTATGATTCGTTTTGGCCTACATCATGTACATTAATGTTTAAGTTGGTCTGTGGTTATGTGTTTGGTACAACTTGATCTCACTCACTTGTACAACTTCATATAAAATCCAACCTAATAAGCAGAAATTTCAAAAGAGAGGTTCAACAAATTAGTTTTATCTGCTTGTAAAATTTGGCTATTTTTTTTTTCTACAAGTACATGAAAAAAATAACTGTCTATGCATCCCTCCATGTTTATGGCAACTTAGGGACAGGTTTAGTAACTTAAATTGATCAGCAAATATTGTTCTTCACTCAAATTTTAGTTGTTACGATATTATAAGTTTCCTAAGTCTTGTGAGTGCTTGTTGTGTAGAAGGGTACCAAGATTTGCACGCACATGTTTACTGTCTGTGTTTCTTAAGGTATAAGGTGGTGAGGGGGTAGCCATTCAATTGCAAACTGAGTTGGGATGCTTTCGAAGTAGGAGAAACAGATCTCTTTTCTCGCTGAAAGTGTGAGACATTAATTCAATTATTATTTTTATCATTGTTTGGTCATTCCAAGACAACTGAAATTTTGAAATGCATTATTATTGGATTAACGTTGAAACTTCTGCTTAGCTTCCAACTCCTCTAATATATCCTTAATCCTCATTATATAAGATAATATAAAATTGCTTATTGAACATGAGATTCAAGACCATAAACGATGTTATGACTTTATAACTTGACCATAACAGGAATTTTGATATCTTTAATATCCATTCAATTTCCGTTGAATTCTCATTTGCGAGATACAGGAACTCTTGATCAATGTGGAAACATCATCCATTAAACTTTAAACAGTTGCAGAAACCAGTTCATTGTCTTACTCTTCACTCTTCATTTGAGGATCAATATTTGGTCCCATTTGTAGTTTGAAACAGAAGTTTCTTGGACAAAGAAATAACTAGCTGTTAGTTTCAGAAATTTTTTACTTCATTATCACACAACTATATGAACTTGTATATTACACATTTAGAATATTACATTCATTTTCTACTACAATAATAATGTGCTCACAATTTTGACTTTGACGTAAAGTAAATGCTCTAAAAGACAGAAAGTGATGAATGACACTGCAACCAGAAATTGAGTAAAAGTTTAATCGTATTATTAATATACAGAAACATTTAAACTTTTAATCTACAAGTATATACGCCATACTAATTACAAAAGTTTAATGCCCTCCTAGCAGGTCATCTAGGGATTAAGTAAGTTGAGAAGGGCAACTCTGATTTTGATCAAACGCTTGAATAGTAACTCAAGGCCTTCTTCAAAGTCTTGAATTTGTGTCGCAAGGCTTTCCAACAGGTTCTGCAGATTATTCATGTCTTCAGATGTCCTTGTCTTCTGCAATACAAAATGCTGCAAAACTGCATCAACTTGTGCAAATTCACTTTCATCAGCAACCTGAGAGCAAGTCACTCTTTTTTTGTGCACTATCTTGGAAACCAATGACCAGCTGCTTGGCTTTGCATGTGCTGAACCTGAGATGGAATTCAACAATGACTCAAATGCAGATAGGGTGACCATTTCAACCTCTTTCAACAAGGCCACAGTTGGTTGGTCATTGTTGGCAGCAGACAAGTTGCATTTCTTGGCAACACTCTTTAAATTCCCCAGTGCTTTCAAAATGGCCTTCTTAACCATCTTCCTAGAGGTCAAGAATTTCTTAACCTCTGCTGTGATCTCTGCTTCGCCTCTTTTTCTTCTCAGGATTGATTGTAGTTCGCGAGTGCATTCCTTTGTATGCAATAAGGCATCTTTGGCTGCAGTACACACGTCCAAGAGCCTTAAAGATCCATCCAATATCTCATCTTGGGACTCTTGGAGAAGGGCTTCTTGAGTTTGGGGAAGCTGAACCAACTTTTCAACGCAATCTTGTAGATCCTGCAAGCCTTGTAGTTTTCGACTAAGGGACGATGAGGAAGTAGAGGCTTCTTGGGATGCTCTTAATCTGTCCAAGTGTTCATTGCATTGAAGAATGACTGGGTGTGGTCTTGAGGGCAAGCTGTTTGAGCGAGCATGGAAGCCAGCTGCCATTTTTCTTTAGAAAAGAAGAGAAAGGGTCTTGAGGAGCAAGGTTGTTTGTAGAATTGAGTCTTTGGATCTGCCTTCTTTCCATTGCCACTTGGTGAATATATATTATAGGTGTAGGAGACAAAAGGAATCTCCGCTTAACAAATCTCAATGAGCTCTAACTGATCGAGATTTGGATCTAAACATAATCACATTAATGTTATAGCAATGTCTCCCACAAGGAAGCTCCCCAACTCATACTCACTATTTTTTTTTCTCTCACATTATCATATACATTAGTCTTCAATGCCCGAGTGGCATTAATGGCATCTGTTTCTTTTTAAGAAAACTGTATACTAAATTGCACAGACTTATAGTAATTAGCTTGCCCTTCAACATGAAGACAACAAGCAAGTTGATACTTTATTCTGCAAATGAAAATTAGAGGCACTGACTCGTACATGTAAGGGAAAATTGTATAAATCATAATGTTTTAATTATTCGCCTGATGATAATACTTTACATTAATTTTAACTTTTCCCAGTCCCAGATAGCCTCAAAACTGGATTTTCTTTATATTATGCTTCCTTCCCTTCCGGCTTATAACCCACGACCTCAGTTTTTTAACTTCAAAACTTTGGCATATCAATGTTGAGCCAGAATCCAGATGATCAAAGTACTGTTCTGCAGAAAGAGTGGCAAGATCTGAATGAATTGGTATAGTATCTCTTTTTCTTTGTTGCTTTGATGTTGAGGGGTTCAGGGTAGGAAGAAAAAACCAATATCTTTAATTTCTAAAGAAGTGTCCAATTAACATTTTATTATTATTTGATCGTTTCTCAGACAAATTGTGAGATAATTGCATTATTATTATGCATTATATATGTCTAACACAAGAGGAACACAACCAAGGAGATTTTTACTTATTCTGCCATAACTGCATGTGTTTCCCAATTTAAAAACTAAACATTATTATGTAGGATAGAGACTAATCAGTCTGCCCCATAACTGTAAGACAATATTGCAGTTTTTTTGTTTTTTATGTATTTAAAAATTGAATCCATTGGTTCATGCATGTGAAGGCATTATAGCACTAATAATAGTTGAATATCAACTTGAAGGCATGTGCTATTTGAAAATGGTGATCTTGATTCAAATAATTTCGAATCTCATGTGGCCTTAATACTTGATTATCAAATTTTAAAATGCAAAAGCCTTGTGGTAAATGTTGAGAAATATTAGGAATTTAAAAGACAATTAAAATGGTTTTCATATTGTTTTCAACAATTCATTTGATGAACTGAGAGTTTGAAATTTTGAGAGCCTGAGTGTGATAATAGTAAAGTGAATCCTTAGAAGATAGGAAATAGAAAAAAAAAAGAAAAAGAAGATATTGTAGCCAAAAATTGAGCAAAGATAGTTTTATTGTATCCTTTTCATGTACAAGTATACATCTATGAAACTAGAAAAAAATTGATGCCCCTGAACTAGTGATTGAGGATGTTGAGAAGGGCTACTCTAATTTTAATCAAACGCCTGAAGAGAAACTCAAGCCCTTCTTCAAGGTCTTGAATTCGAGACTCGACGCTCTCCAACTGGTTTTTCAGATTCTCCATGTCTTCACATTTGCTTGACTTGTGTAATGCGAAAGACTGCAATAGAGCATCAACTTGTGCAAACTCACTTTCATCTGCAACTTGTGAACAATTCACTCTCTTGGTGTTCATTAGCTTGGAGACCAAAGACCAGCTGCTTGGCTTTGCTTGTGTTGAACCTGAGATAAAGTTCAACAATGACTCAAATGTGGAAAGAGTGACCATTTCAAACTCTTTCAAAAGGCTAACCAAAGCCACATATTGGTGATCTTTGTTGCATTTTTTGTCAATACTCTTCAAATTCTGCAATGCCTTGAAGATCGCCTTCTTCACCACTTTTCTGGAAGTCAAGAATTTCTTAATCTCTGCTGCAATCTCTATTTTACCTCCCCTTTTTCTTCTCAAGATTGATTGCAGTTCACGTGTGCGTTCCTTTGTATGCAACAAGGCATCCTTGGCTGTGGTGCACACGTCCAAGAGCCTCAAGGATCCATCCAAAAACTCATCTTGAGACTCTTGGAGAAGTATTTCTTGAGTTTGGGGAAGCTGAACCAACTTTTCTACACAATCATGTAGATCTTGCAAGCCTTCTAGTTTGTGGTTAAGGGATGATGAAGAATAGGAGGCTTCATGAGAAGCTCTTAATCTGTCCAAGTGCTCATTGCACTGTAGAATGACAGGATGTGGCCTTGAGGGCAAGCTGTTTGAGCGAGCATGGAAACTGGCTGCCATTTTGCTCAAAGAGAAGATAGAAGGCTTTGAATTTGGTTGTATAATTGAGTCTTTGGATCTGCCTTCCATCCATTGGAACATGCTGAATATATACTAAAGGTATAGGAGACACAAGGAATCTCATCTTATTACAAATCTTGATGAGTTCTAATTAATTAAAAGTTGGATCTAAAAATAATCACATCAATGTTACAGCAATGTCTCCCAGAAAGAAGCTCTCCAACTCATACTTATTATCTTTTCTCTGCCTAACGTGTATGAGAATCATATTATCATTTGAATTAATGTCAACGCATGAGCGGTGCAATAATGCCATCGGTTGCTTGGTTGCTGGTGGCTCATTTGCAGATGTGGACAAGAGTGATGGCCAAAACAAAGGATGGGATGCCGCTGAGCATGTCTCTCTTTGGGCAACAAGGGCTGCATCACCTGAAGCTGATTGCTGGTTGTTTTTCTTATGGCATTAGGACAGTGCAAGCCAAGCTGAGTTGGACTGTTTCTGAGGCTGGAAAAACATATATCTTTCTTTGCTAAAACCATGTGTATGAATTCAATTAATATAATCCATTTTTATTTGTCCTAAAGATATTGAAAGTTTGAAAGTAGTTATAAAGTTAAAAAAATTATTTATAACCTCCGTTTTTTCCCCTTTGGTTTGCAACTAATTTCATCTCTGTATGCAAAATTAAAATTTGTGGAATCGTGATCACCTCAATTTAAAGGAATTTGAGAACTCAACAGCTAGTTACTTTCCATGAAATCCCACTTATGATACTGTGGTCTTGAACTTTAGGTCAAATATTTAAGTTGCATATAGTTGCAGTAATCAATTTTGTATCGCGTAGTCTGTTGCATTCTTTCTTATTCTCTCCGGGGCCGATTCTTTGCACATTTTATACTTGTACATTCCATAACTGTAGTGTAAGAACCATCAGTTTCTTCAACTAGCTCCTAAATTTAAACTTGGAACCTCTATTAGATCTGTATTGAATAATACGCAACTGGTTCAATTTTTTTTTTTTTATTGCTAGATTTGGAATTTAAAGCCACCTTTTGAAGGATATGTCCTCAAAGAATTGAATGGGACTTAGACTTTTCAACTAGTTATTCAGAGTATTTATGTCCTCATATTTACAGTTAAACTTCCATAAATTAATACTCGATAAATTAATAATCTCCTTAAAATAATATTTTTTTGGATCCCAACTTGAGCCAGTTTACAAAATTAGTAATTTCGATAAATTAATAAAATAATAATTTTTAGGAAGATCCTTATATAAATTTATAGTTCTGTCAATATTATAAATTAATAATTCTCTAAAATTACAAATATAACTAGAATAGTTTAGTAAAATATGAATCTATTGTTGTTTGTTTTTTCATGAAATTTGAATTTAGGTAGATTTCATCTCTAACTTTTCTCATTGCATTTAAAAGCTCTGATGTCGTGTTCTCAAACTACAACAAAAAATTGTGAAGAGTTGTTGCCGCTATAAGTGCTTCCTTTCATGTGATTGGTTCCAAAGATACTGAATCATCCTCAGCTTCATCCTCAATAGGATTTTCAATGACACTAGCCACAATTTCTTCTAAGCTTTGGACCTCTGAACAT
>JANHAO010005661.1:0-22335 GCA_026873985.1 Saraca asoca | reverse complement strand
TGGAGGAAACTTCCTCCCTTTGCTGAAATACTCAGCCAGATGAAAGGGAAGCATGAAGAGAACTCACCGGAACCATTTCCAGTGCCGATCGGACCAGACACCGCCGGACCGCCTCACGTGTGAGCTCTCCCCTTCACCGGCCTCTTCGTCTTCTGTGCAAAGAGTTTTTTTTTAGCCAGCCAAATGATTCGGCCTAAAATGAGGAAGACGAAGGGACGCCCAAAACGACGTTGTTTCAATAAGGGCCAATAGGAAACTTTTTTCATTTTTTCAGTTTATCCCCTGGAGTTCTAAATAACTCCAATTTCGGCCCAAACAATTTCAGCGAATTGTGATTTGGTCCCTGAACATCAAATATATCCAGACATTGGCCATTTCTAGACTCACTCCCCCAATCGTCATCATTAATAAGCCTTGGAAAAGGCTAAGTTGACTCAGCGATAGCCGCTGGACACGTGCTACAAAAGCACGGCTTGGAACAAATGAAATGACAGTCTCGGGAAAAGACTTTGACTAAACAGGAACTGAAAGGTTTCAACTCCTAGCCCGCTGAGTGAGTTGGGAGTTGGGGGGCTTATGTTATATGTGAAAATTGGTAACCAACTCAAAGCATGCCCAGAATCATTCCACCATCAGGTCGTATAGTGAAATGACCTCATCAAGCTGAGCTCGTGCACAAAGAAGTGAGCTCGATCTCCCTATTCACAGGATCAGGCAAGCAACCTGGTTAACAAAGCATAACTTGTGACCTGAAGGCTCGCCAAGAGGACTAAATCATATCTTGCCCCAATGGATAAGTGGCGCCCATTTGCAGAAATATCCTGCAACAGCTGAAAAAGGAGATTCAGCATGTACATATTGTCTTGCACATTAAATACTGATGTAACTTGTTTACTGTATATGTAATTACTGTTGTAACCTCCTTTCCTCTATAAATATGAAGAAGGAGCCCCTCTACAAGAGGCCATCCCTTCCATGCCAAAACTCTGCCAAAACAAAGATCAAACATTGTAATATTGTAAAAATACTATCTTAATAAAATGCTACCATAGACGTAGGGTCCGGTGACATCTAGATTTGGTTGAACCATGTTAAACCCTATGTCTCCTTCTCTGCTTTTCTCTTCTTCTCTGTTATTTTGGTGTCTTACTGTATTTAAACCAGAAAAAGGTCAGAGATCCCGAAGAATTCTCCCCATTGGCCAAAGTTTGGACCATTAGCAAAATTCGACGTCAACACTTTCAATTTTTCAATTTAGTCCTTTTCAATTTTAATTTTTTTTTAATTTTTCTTTTTATTTTCATAAATTTTCTAGATGGTACATGTTTCCACCTAACAAAAATTGATCAATTACAAATGATAGTGAAATATCAATATCCACCAAAGCACTCAGTGTAATCAGTTCACCTATATTATTGTGAATCAACTTTAATACATCCAACATTTCGGCCTCTTCCTTTCTCAATTCTAACAGAGAGTATCTCCCTTGATGCAATTAATAAACACATGAAAAAAATAACTAAGTATAGGTCATAAAAAATCTCTTATTTCATCAATCACTCCATCCTTCGGTGGATATATCACCTGGACACCTATGCCATATCATTGCGGATCTCGCATTAATTTTAACATTTTTATTTCCAACCATAGTATTTATTTGATTGACTAATTCTCCAATTTCTAAACAGTAACTACTCCTATCTACTTGTCTTGCACTTTTCAACCATTTTTAGTCTGACTATCTATTTTCTACCACTTGGTTTCCTTTTATTTTTTGACGCTTATAATGAATTTGTAATGCAAATGATTGCACTTTTGTCTAACCATAAAGTGCTCAACGGAACATCTCACTAGAGCTAATGGAACATCTTAATTTATTATAATAGGCATTCAAATCAGATTTCTTGTTTTCCAAAATTGCCTTTTAGGTGTAACTAATTTCTACACTTAGTACTCAATCCGTGTAAAACAAAGTGAGCATACAGATCTTTCGACTCTTCACTTCATTTTTCTCTTGACTAATTATAGAAGTTTTGTCATTGAAAGTCTATTCACCTTTTTGAGTATGATATGATGTTTTAAGAACATCAGTTTAAACTGGAAGAGAATCTAAATCATGTTAAATTAAATGATTATTTTTCAAATCCACTTTTATGTCCTTCAAGTGATTATAATTGTCTGCTGATTTCATGATATGCTTATAAATTTCATTAACACCATTTTAAACAGTTTTTTCTAACAACAAGAGATAATGTCCTTTTTGACCTTATCAAATTTTATGAATTTATCAACTGTAGAATTTGTAAATGATTTAGCATTTTCAGAGTCAGCAATGCCTTTCATGATGGTCTCACCTTAGTATACATGACAACCATCAAGTACACTTTATTAGAGTCTGTCCACTTTTCACAAAGAGCCTTTGTGTAGTAGTAGAGTCATCGCCTATCTTCAGCCCTTTTTCATTCCATACCAAATATGAAATTTAGTGATTGCCAACTATGATATCAGCAATTCAACTCAGATATATTCTATTTAGCCTAGTTCTCATAATTAGTCTCATTTATTGTTTTTATGGTAATTAATTGCATATATAACAAAAGATTGAGTAAATAACAATTTATGAATTTCATTACAAATTTCTAGAATTGCATGTTCAACGTAGTCATGCTATAATATTTTCTCAATAACTATGATTTCAAACAATATTACATTATGAAACTCAACACGATAGGGCATTTAAGACTTCTTAATATAATACAAGGATTGAATGCTCCATTCCTAAAACCCAACATCGATAGGATATATAAAATTTTAAGAGCATAACAAGTAATCTTAACACTCATATTATCACCAACAAACTATATTAATAATATCACATCAATATGACATATATATTATAGATAAAGCACTCTTCTAAATATAATTTCAAAATTTTATTTCAATAAAACTTTATGCAACTAGTCACATGATAGGTGAGTATATAGTTACACAAAATTTCATGGCATAATATGAGTAAAATTGATTATTGTATAATTTTACAAATTATACATAACAATCTAGAAGATATTCAAATGTATAAAAAGCATTAAATCAATCCACTAAAATTTCATACTGTCATATAAGGATCATACAATAAAATTTTCCTGTCCAAACAATATGAAATTAGTACTCAAAATAAGTAGGATAATAATTAAATAAAATATTTTTATTTCTAAAAAAATTATAGAAAAATTTTAGATAATAGTCTAATATGTAGTAAATACATAATAAATTTTTCATACTTAAATAGCATCAAAAAATTACTCAAATAAATTGGGCAAAAAGTAAACAAAATATTTTTATTTCTAGAAAAATATGAAAAAAATTACTAAAAATAAACTCAAAAAGTGGAGCTCAATGGTATGATGTTCATCACCATCCACTGCCTTTATGATGACACATGGCCCTCAGGCACCTCACACGTGAATGAGCTTCGCACTAAAGCCACCTTTCTTCTTCCTCACCCATTTTCATTGAATCGAATCTAAAACGAGTTTGATTTTGCATAATTCAATCCAATTTGGATTTGTGCAATTCAGTCACAAGTTCTCAAAATTTTTGTATGTGTTTTATCACCCACATGATTCTAAAACCAATCCCTCAATCAATTTTGAAAATCTGCTATCAAATTATATAGTTTTGAATCAAAATTTTAATCGGAGCTTAAACTACCTTCAAGCTTCAATTTCTTGAAAATTAACACAATCTAACCCAATTCTTCCAATATTGATCTAGGGCTTTTGTAGGTCTTTGAATTCTAAATCAAAAACACTAAACAATTTTAACAAAAAACAATACAAAAATAGCCCAATTTGATGAAGAAAGTTTTGGCACCATATTATAGCATTGGGAAAAAAAAACTAATTCCAAATTGGAATTTTACCAGTATATTGTTCAAATTGATTTGTGGTATTTACATGTTAAATATTGCTAAGGTGAAATCATAGACCAATTACAATAATTTTACTTTAAATCATTTAATTTTAAAAAGTCAAATTTTCTAGAAATCTTGAATTCAAAAGAAAAAAAAATTGTGATTCCATCTCAAATTCACAAAATTCATAATTAATTCAGGTAACTTAATAATACAAAAAAATAGAAAAGTTTCATATAAAAAAATCATAAAGTTTATCATCAATAATTATGGATAACCAATAATTTGATCACTTGAAAATTTCAAAATAAATTTTGCACAAATTTGACTCTTGCAATATGAAGAAAAATTGACTTTGATACCAATTTTTATAATCAACAAAAAAAAATTAGCCAATAATCAAATCTGTATATCATGTTATAAAGCATTTAAATTTGTATAAAATAAAAAATTAACATATAATATGTGTACATGATATTTTAATATAAATCTATCCAAACAAATCTTTCATAGCATGTATACTCTTCACATGCTCTAGTAGAGAAAGAGAGAGAGAACCACACTGTATTTTTAATGGAACTATTATAACTCTATCTAAGGTGTAAGTATGGATGTTTATTTTTATAACTCTATTTGACTAACTGACTCATCATCATTGGTTCAATTACAAGGTTTACACTGTTAAAATTCACTATTATTTAAGTGTTAACTTAAATCTAATAATATAATTATACTTTAATTAATCTATCTTACATTATTATTATTATTATTATTATTATTATTATTATTATTATTATTATTATTATTATTATTATTATTATTATCTAATTGAAACATAATACTAAACTATGCTAGTCTAATATAGGAAATTATAAAATTTTTATCTTTCCATAAGTATAAAATGATAATTTAACAGATGATAACAAAATTAATTATTATAAATATTAATTGCAGCTATTCGATAATTGAAAAGAAAAAATTACATATTTCCTATAAAGTTTTTGCTCTTACCTTCCTCGTGGGCTATATTCTAGTTAATTAAAAAAAAAAAATCATTATATTGCTTACAGTCTTAGACCCTAAGTGGACTAGTGAACTACCAAACAAGCCTAAACCAATATTGGTGATTACAAATGCTTTCGAAAAAGATTCACAAACGGTACTTGCTAAACTTAATTATGAATAATGTTTGTTAAACCTAAAAGAAAAAGCCTTATTATCAATGATGATCTTATTATTAATTGTCCCGTTGACTTCAACTTACAGATCAATTGTTTTGCTTAATATAATCATATATAGGCAGTATTTTTATGCTTGACTTCTATTTTATATATTTTGAAATTAATATTTAACTTACTAACTAATCACAAGTTGTTTAAACTTCCATATTTAAATTGGACTGCTTGGGTAAAATTTATAACATATTTCATCGGGATATAAGAGTAAAACCATATCCATAAAATATTACCGAGATGCAGCAAAATTTGGCAAGAACTAAACATACTATGAAATTACACAAGGGGCACAATTTCAGAAATTAAGGAAGTGAAATTCAAGTTTGTTCCCGTAACAAATATATATATATATATATATATAGAGAGAGAGAGAGAGAGAGAGAGAGAGAGAGAGAGAGAGAATAATAGTGAAATTTGTATAAATGTGACATAAAGTAGAGAAATAATCTATTATAAAAAATTGTACGAGATTATCACGCACCTTCAAGCGCGCACACGTATATATAGTCAGTAGATAATTAACACAATCTCATTTATTGATCACTAGGCCATCTGGCCAGATTGCTTACAGATGCCATTTTTGTTCCTCATAACCTATGGTCTTCTAAGCATTTTCTAAATTTAAAAGCATTTATTACATTGATCATTAGAAAACATTTAAGACCTAATGATTATTTTAATCCTCGCATAAAATATTTATTGATCATTAAATATGCAACGTTATAATTCATAATAATATTTTAGATTAAAATATTATTTTAAATCTCTCATAAATATAAATTTTTTTAATTTTATTTTTATTTTTTATTTAGTATCTAATATATTCAATTTCTTTTATTTAATTCCTTCTATTCATCTACTTCATATTTTCTTAAATAAAATGATGATTTAAAAATCTAAAATTTTATGTAATGTCGCCTAATGTTTGGGTGAACATTGTATATAACTTGTATAAAAATATTAAGTGTTTATATGAATTAAAATGTATATTAAATGATAAAAAATGAAATTAAAATTATTATCTTATATTCTTACTTTAAATTAAAGTTAAAGATATATTTATAATATGGAGGGTATTATGAAAGTATAAGAGGATAACAAATCAGATTTTAAACTTTTATATCATCAATTTTATTAAAAAAATTAAAGATAAACAGATAAAGGATCAAATTGAATTTGTGAAGAACTAAATTGAGAATAAAAATTAAATAAAGATTAAATTAAAAAAATATATCTGTAAAGGATTAAAATAATATTTTATTTTATATTTCAAATTTAAATTTTTTTTAATCGTTATAACTACTTCAAATTATAATAATTTTCTTTTCCATTGCAAGAATAAATAAAACCGTTACTAACCAATCAATACTTATTAATTTTATAAAATATTTCCACACAAGTCATAGCATAACGTTGTTCGAACTCTCAACAGTGTTAAATTTTTTAAAGAAGGATCATGGGCACTGAAGTACTCGATGGTACGTATTACCGACAAATAACTCGCAATTTTTTTTAAACTAACATCACTTTTAATTTTATATATGTATCGTACTATTGTTAATCTGTTACGAAGATGTCACCCTTTGCATAATACTGATAATGCTTTTAAAAATAATTATATCAATTAAATGATAATTAGATATGAAATTTGAAAAGTATGAACACGATCATCACATTCCTATTAAATTAAATATATGAATTTTTAGTTTATTTTATCCTAATGAACCCAAGTAAACATGCATATTATTATATACATCTTCTAGATGTTTTGCAGAGTACATATCTGCATACTGGGAGAGTAGTACTTTGATTTGTTGGGGGGAGAGAGAGAGAGTAGCCTCGTGATTCCTCCCATGATTTTAAGCCAATTTAATTTACGAAGGGGACAGAAAAGGAAAACCAATTTCAAATTTACGATCACTCACCTACTTATTATTAAGAGGATCTTACTCTCACTCTTAAGCTATTTAGTCAGTAACATTCTTGTGCAGACACAGAACCATCTTCCCCTCTACCCTTCTCCACACCTCTCACGCAAAGCCCACTCTCTCTATAAATATCTCTCCTTTTCTCGTCTCTCATCTCTACTTCCTTCATTTTATCATTCTCTCTTTTCTCCCTCTTCGCTTTGTACTCAATTCTAATACTCACCATCTCAAAGCTGCTTCTTTTTTAGACAAAGGAGGCTCCTTTTTGTTGTTTGTCTGTCACAAATACACAATGTCGGGTTACAGAGACGAAGATCCCCGTATTCACGGCATCAAAACTAAGATTCGTGTTGTCCCCAACTTCCCCAAGCCCGGTTTGTTCTTCTTCTTCTATATACTTTTTCTCACTCTTATCCTCTCTGCTCTGTTTTTTACTAGTCTATTCCGCATTTCCTTATCAGTTCCGAGCGAAACGTTCAAAACGAAGTAAGAACTAAGAACCTTTTGTCAATATTAAGAATTATGCATCGGTTGGAACACCTAAAGGATAAGACTTGATCATTTCAATATGTCTGCTCTGCTCTCTCTCTCTCTTTTTGCCATTTGTCTGTCAATAAAGCAAGGAACTTTGTCTACATGAGGTTTTGAATTCATATTTTCTTTGGGTTTGCTTACTAATGGTTGCAATGGCAGGTATTATGTTCCAAGACATCACTACTCTATTGCTTGATCCCAAAGCTTTCAAGGACACAATCGACTTGTTCGTTGAGAGATATAAAGGCAAAAATATTTCTGTTGTTGCAGGTAAAAGTAAAAAAAAAAAAAAATGGTAGCTTTTTTAGATTAAAATGGCGAATTCGTTGTGATAGACTGGATATAAAGAATATTTGGCGTCTTCTATAGCTGTCGTTGGCTTCTATGTGGTGGGGTGCATGCTTACGAGAAAGTTGGCCAGAATATGCAGAAATGCTCTCTATTTCATAAATTTCTGGTTGTCTTTTTGAATGCTTTCAAGAGACATTTTGGAATGGAAGTGACTGTGGGTTTGTGGGAGTGATTTTTTGTTTGACTACGAGTTCTAGGTAGTGGGTTATGCCATTGATTGCTTTCTGAAGTTATCTTGAGGCCCTCATTTCACTTCCTTTCTCTCTCCTTGTGGGCATGTGATGTGCTTGGATCCAATTTGCATGGATGACGATTGGCCATCAATGCCAACTTGTGCGAAGTGGGCCCTCCTCTAGCGAGTTTCAATTGGCCCGAGTCTTTTTGGCTACTTTATACCACTTTTGGTGATTTTGATCTACAATTCCTCATTTATTCTCCTTTTTGTCATTCCTTTGTCCTTTTCCTGTTCCAATTTCTCAAATTCCCTTTAAATTTCAAATGTCACTGCTAGTAGTAACAATACAAAACTATAAGGAATTCTTAGATGTGCTTGTTTTTTTCCCTCTTATGTACTAACTAGTTTTATTCTCTGTAATTGTTTTTGGTGTTTTTTTAATTCTGATTTTATGTGTCGGTGGAGATTTTGATGATTCAAGTTGAATGTCACGGAACTAGAAGCTAAATGTATTACTGTAGATGGTAATGCAGTGCAAAGAATGTTCCTGCATCCTGCCCACGCAGCATACGTGACACTGAGAGGCCCATTTGGGAACAAACTTATTGGGATAACCTTTGTAGATTCGTTGTTGACAGGGCCTGGTTGCTATGAGAGTGGAAAATCAGTTATTTGATGAGAATCCTGGTGGCACAGAAGCTTCTGTCTTAACTAAGTTTCTTATTGTGATTTTACTGCCATACCAAACATGCCATGAGTCAGTTATCATGTTCCTATGCGAAAACATGAACTATATCACAGTCTGGATTTCTGTCCTCTAATGTATGCAGTCGGATTTTCTGTGTGCTTACATGGATTTTTCTGTCATTTTGTTTCTGAGAGACTTTTCTGGAACCTTGTCAATTATAAGATGTACTATGGAAGACAGTCACACTATATTATCATTGGGAATATAATGCATGTTGGTCACTCCGTTGATAAGGTGGATCTTTTGTTGTCATGGAGAGCTCTATTATGCTAGTAAATAGTCACTTGTATTTTACAATGGTACCGGACAAATGTTCCTTTTCATAATGATCAGGGTCAATTAGGTTAACAAACTTTCGTGTCTGCAGGCATGAGGAAATGAAATGAATCCGTTATTTATTTTAAACGTCTATTGTTCGCTTCTGTCATGTTTAGAATAGCAGCAACTAGCAACACACAGTGCTGTGCTTGATTCAATCTGCAATAAGCCAATAATACATGCCTGTTTTGTCCATAATCTAGTGTTGAGATTAATGATTTACTCCTCTTTCATTTCAGGAATTGAAGCTCGGGGTTTCATATTTGGCCCTCCCATTGCACTGGCTATAGGAGCAAAGTTTGTACCTTTGAGGAAACCAAAGAAATTGCCTGGTACACTTCAATTTGTGAGACTGTTAGTTGTATTCTTGTAGATATGGTTCAGTAGGCTGGTTACTGGCTGAACTTTATCCATGACGATGACATCAAAGTTTGCGCTTTCTGGTGCCTAAATCCATGGAAGTGTAATTTGAACCATAACCTCATAATAAGGGGAGAAACCATTGTGACTATCAAATTGAGATCAGTGTGTATATTTTGCATTGTTTTATTGTCTGATTCTTCTTCATGCACTGGAACTTTAATCCCCCCTCCTGGTCTGTGTAGTAATTGGTGGGCATGTGTATTGTGCTTTCATATCATTCCATTTTGTGTTTGTATCAAATTGAAAATTTGACTTCTTCAACTTGGTGTGATTACAGGAAAAGTGATATCTCAAGAGTATGAATTGGAATATGGAAGGGACTGCCTTGAGATGCATGTGGGAGCTGTTGAACCTGGTGAGCGTGCTTTAGTGGTTGATGATTTAATTGCTACTGGTGGAACTCTCTGTGCAGCTATGGACTTACTAGGTAACGGAGTAGATATGTTTAGGAACATGGCTCTTTTGTTGTTCTCCTGCTAAAATGCATCAGTGTTTTTGTCTTTTGTCTGTTGGTGGAGTCTTGGGAGTTGATCATTGATACTTTTGTTGGCTTTTTAGAACGTGTTGGGGCGGAAGTAGATGAATGTGCATGTGTAATTGAATTGCCGGAGCTAAAGGTATGTCTATTCTGGTTTCTCCCAAACCTCTCTTTAATTGATCAATTCGTACTACTTTGGTATTATAGCCTTTATCTCGTTTAATAGTCTGTATTGTTTAGTTGTGGTGATGCCTGTTAATTATTTTGGTGAATGAATGGCACAGGGACGTGAAAGGTTGAATGGGAAGCCGTTGTATGTGTTAGTGGAGTATTATTAGAAAATGAAAATGGACATGGATCATGTATCTGATTCCTTTCTCATTTGGAATCTCTCTTTCTGGAGCTCCCTTCTCCTCATTCCGCCTACTTCTCTCTTTTTCTTTCAATCGTTGAATATTAAAAAGTTGGTCATTGGGACCAAGTGCTTTGCCTAGTAGCACGGAGAGTTTTTGATGAGATGAGGCAAATGCTCTGTATTGTATTATTAGCACCGAAAATTGTTTCCAAATTAATGAATTTGTATAATCCATGGTCTATACTCTGCATGCCTTCCTGTCAGTTTTGGTACACAAGATTAATTGTAACTTGTATTGTTTAGCGCAGCCTGTCTTAATCTATGGGCTTTGGCCAATGTGGTTGAATGAAAGATTAACTAGGTATCCCATGATCATATATAGTTTCAGGTGGCTTACTGTATGATATTGATTGCAAAGGGCATGTTATGTTGTCGAGAAGGAGACAACCGGATGAGCAACCTACATTCCTAATATAAAGATGAAAATTCAGAAGACATAAGCTGCTACTAATATCTACATTTTGTAACACTATGTTCTCCCTCTCCTCGTGCTAATACTTGTCTCATCTCTTGGAGACCATGTCGACCGGATTATAAGTCCAATAAGTGAAATCACATTCCATGATACCCTTCGCCTATTTTAAACTTTTTCTGCAGCATGGATTTCAATTTATTCCAACAGTTTTAATGATGTGAATTAGATTCACTCAAAATGCTTCTAGTTGGATTGAAGATTAAAGAAAACAAAGAAGGAAAAACCAGGTGGCAATGGGGGAGGTGGATGTTGGTCAAAGACTGTGACACTCTAGTTTGTTAATTTGTGTTTGAATTTTCTCATAAGCCAAGCAAAGATTAAGACCTTATTGCGTGACTTGCGCTATACTTCCTCCCTCTTTGTACCAAATTTCAGCTCTCCTTAACCTTTACTTGCTCCAATGCTTCCTTTTTCCTTTTAGAAAGAGAAATAATAGAGAATCCACAAAACCCCACTACATTTGTTATGTTGCCGTCGACAGTTTCTATCAATGTTTTCCACTCCAACAGAGACTATCAACAAAGTACGAAAGTTCAATTTCGCCAACTTATATACAAAAACTTTAACAATGCCATTCACCCTATATTTTGGTGTCTGCTCAGACATTTTGCACATGACCCAATTATATCTAAAATTTTATAATTTTTTTCAAAAAAAAAAAAGTACTTTTCATATTGATACAAATTTCATCCAATTCTTAGTATACAATTAATAGGCTGATTTAAGTCTTATATTCCATGATTGAATGCAATTCAAAATAAAACATCAATTGTAACGTGCCATAGTACTCCAGCATTTGATACGGTATATCTTCTAATTGGCATTTATCAACCCAAAACAAGCAAACAAAAATTCTGTCGATAATTGCAAGCCCAAAACGATCAAGCCATGAAGATACATACAACTCCAAAAATAGAAACAATATGTGAAAGATTAGAAATGGTAAATAGGTTTTTCTTTTTAATTTTTACAATTTATAGATGATGACAAAGCAGGGCAATACGGCACGCGAATCAAACACTAACAACTGGCCACTATCCCTACTCACCGACTCGAACCCAACTCGCCCATCCAACAACGAGCCCATGAACCCTAGTTGCTTTGAGACCCGACCCGCGATCACCCGGCAAACCAACATAGCTCTTCTCCCCCTGCCTCCACCGGCACTTTCATGAGCCCCACCGCTGCCGGAGAATGTGCAGATGGCTGATCCTTTTCCTCCGTGGAATGACCATGCACAACTGCCACCTCCGCCGGCATCGAATGGACCACCACAGGAAGCGGGACCCAAACAGTGAAACCTCATCACTTCATTCCCATCCGCAACGCACCGCGCATTCTCCTCGCAATTACTCTCCTCAGTCGGACCACCCGAACCGGCTCGAGCCTTCACTGTTTCACGATACTCTTCAAACCGAGAAACCGTCTTGGACCCATTTTGGACCTTGAAAATCACCTCAATCCGACCCGGAAAGGTTTTCGGACCCCAGCTAGTATGGAAGATAATCTCTACCACATTACGTGAAGGATGTCCTTCAGGAAGCTCGGCGAGTGCCGGGAAGATAGGCTCCGGTGTACGGGTTATCCGGGTAGAAGTGCTACTACGAGACCGATTCATAGGGGCGGGATTCAAGCCAGCTTCGGCTCTGGAGGTTTGTGGGTATTTTGAACTAGGATGTTTCTCTAGCGGTGGCTTGGGTTTTCTGGGTTTTGGCTTGGTTGTTTCGACGACGTCTTTGATGTTTTGGACGCTCTTTCTGCAACTTGAAGTCGGTATGAGGATTTTCGGGCTTGGGTGATAAACGTCTTCAAATGCTCTTGACTTACAGTGCAGCGACTTAACCCATCCACTCGCCATTAACGGACCTCAATGGCAGCAGTAAAATAAAAAGATAAAAGAAAAAAAAAACTGCTCTTTGTAGAGCTCTGCCCGTTTCTCTTTCTCTCCCTACGATTGGTGGAGCTGTGGATTTTGTTTGGTCAGAGGAGTCATAGCTCTTCTGGAGGTGGCATTCGTCGTCGGGTGGAGAAAAGAGGAAAGACTGGGAGCGAGAGATACCTGGCGGGATAATAAATGGGATTTTACTCCGTATCCCTTACGAAATTACGGCATTGGCCTCCTGAAGGTTTTGATATTACCCTCATGGACTCGGAAGAAATTTCATTCATTTGGAAGGGCAATTTTGTAGATCTCGTGGAGTCAGATTGAATTAGAACCATAGGATTAGCCGTCTGGTGTGATGATAGTGATGTAACTTGAATCAGAATTCTCTTCAAATATTTTAATAATGCCTAATCTCTCATATAACGGAAGAGAGAAGGTTTTGAACTAAATAAGTGGCTTTAATTGTGGCGTTTAAATTATTGGACGTAGCTACTGCGTTAGCCACCGCAGCCTACAGCTTGGCAGTTAGCAGGAATTCCATCAGTTGAAAAATTGAATGTGTACAACCTAATTAGTCGGTAATACGAGATTAGTTCTTCATCTTGCTATTTGTTGCACTTGTCAGAGTCAGAACTGAAGCAAGAAGATGGTAAGAAAAGGACTTGTGGCTGTCAATTTTAAATCCAAACAGTGGCATGATAATCACATTTTCCGTGATCAATGAAGTCAAGTCATTTTCTAATAAAAACTTCTAATGTTTTTTGGTGACATTGTTGCACCTTCAAATCAAAGCAACAATTGCTGATCTCTGTCTGCACCCTTCAATCAAACAGTGGACATTTGGGGCCTCTAACTCAACACAAACATAAAATGTTAATTAAAAAGAAAAGGCAGAATTAAACGTAAGGGTGTCACTAAACTAACAAGATCATTAATTATATATATATAATGACCCTTCTTTAATTTACTTGAATTTTGAAATCTTAGTGGACTCAATACAGCATTCCCTGTTTGTTTTAATATTCCATTTTTACCAATAAAAAATGGGAGTGAGAAATGGAAGCAGACAAAGAGAATGGAAGGTGCAGGCTAAAAATAAAAGCACTGAAATTTAAAAGACAGACTCTCTCTTTCTGAAATACCTCATGAGCCGTTGTTAATATTTCAGGACCACTGGACGCAGACAATTACACTGATATAATCAAACTTATCTATAAATTATAAGGATTCATAATGGTCCATTTGCGCCTAACATGGACAACCTATCAAGGCCCTCATCCCCAATTTCTGTAACATTACAAATCATACATATTTAACAAAAATTCAACAAATGAAATCCATCAATAACATATTAACATGGCTCATGAGAATAAATTCTTTCATACTCACTATATGAATAATTTGTAGGGTGTATATTGATTTTATGTTTGTAAATTTTATTTTTTTGTGATTTATTCTCTATAATAAATTTTTCTCATTTTTTATTTAATGATAATAATGAAATTATTGATTTAGTTCACCTAACTTGTGTAGGCATAGTGTATAGAAGTATTCCCTACTTTAAAAAAATGTTATTATAATGTTACTTTTGTTTTATTTTGCAGCATTAATGAAAGAAGCTAAGTGTGTTTCAAGTGGAAGGAGACAAGTACTGATGGGTGGATGAAAGTGAATCATGAAAGAGGAATTTTTTATTTTAAAAAAAGAGACATAAAAACAAAGAATGCATACAACTCCAAGTTTTTATTCTTAGTTTAAGTGGCATTAGAATCTGATTTTCTGAAGTTTTACCATCCTTGATATCCAAATTTAATGCTTGTGTAAATATTTTATTTGTAAATTTAAGTTTGATTGAAAAAAAAAAAAACAGTTTCTCACATTAAATTAGAATTCCTGGTGTGAAAGTGGGATTTGAACCCCGGGAAATGCGTATCTACTGTGCAGGCATGCTTTAATTCAACATGTTCGCTTTTTTGAAATTAAAATGATTGATTCAAAGCTTGTAAGCGAAAATTGAAAGAAATGAATGATTTGGAGTGACAGTTACAATTGGGAATGGAATGAGTTAGCGAAATCCATACAAGTAAGTTGGCTTTTCTTAAAAGAAATGGAGAATCATTATCTTGGCTGCACTGCTCCCTAATCATTCTGTCTTCTTCAAAAGCAGATTTTCCAAATCCTTAACTCCCAGGGTTAAGCATCACCAGACAAATGCCATGTGCTGGTCCCCACTCATTTTGCTGCATTCAACACCTAAACCCCCTTCTCCTCATCCCAAAAATTTGACCATATTTCACCATAAATAAATCATAATCTACAAATGAACACAATATTTATATACTCCATGATGTGTTCTCTTAAATGCTCCATCGCGTCCAGCTCAACCACATACCAGGATAGCAGATATGTAATAAATGTAAGAAACAGAGCATTATAGGTTTTGAGTTGTAAATGGAGAAGAGGATGTTTAATTCTGGCATTGATAGCGTAACAAATGTAGAGGACAAGTTTTAGTTTATGGAAAACCAAGTTCATTTGGGTGTGATAAGAGAGAAATGTGCCAAACATGCATTCTTTCGTGTTTTGTACGCTTTACTTGAATAATTGTCATGTTGCCATGGATTAGCTAGTGAAAGTATCACACAACACAAGGGAACTCCAGTACCAATTGGATGGATGTCCAAATTCATTAATTAAAAGTAATAGTTAATAAGAGCCCACCATATCATAATTAAGGTACAAGTCACTGCCTTCCAAGGGACATCCTAAACAGTCAAAAACAAAAAATGTGCCAATGAATTTGCTTGTCTATACATATGGTGTAAAGTCGGATTGCCCAATTTCACCTGAACTGGTACAAAACGATGACAGATACATCCTCAATGGGCCTTTTTGTTATTGTGAGTGTTGGGGTTTAGTCAATCATGAACTCCACCCAAATAGAAAACGCTCATTGGGCCTCTGCTCTTTCGGGCTCTGATTCACCAACTCTCATCATCTTTAACGTTGGCCTTTGGGATACGGTACCCCTTTTCAGACTCCACGTTATCGGAACTACTTGGCCTGACAAGGACAGAGAGAGCAATTTCCTTCGCTGGCCAACTACTGTACTGTGGCCTTTTTGCCATAATTGTTGGCTGCAATATTCAGAAAAAAAAAAAAAGAGAGTAAGAGAGAGAATTGAAACGTCCTTAATGGACTACGAAATATGAACAAGTGCTTAGTTTTAATTTTTTTTACTTGCATTGGCATCTTTATCTGCACTCCGATAATATTGTAACTTTACGACTGGCATTTTGCCAATATTTGCCCAGAACTCGTTAGATATTGATCCAATGCTTCATTGTTATGTTCCCAGGCGTTGTTGTTTCAATTTCTCTCCTTGCTATCTCCGACATGCATTCAGATATTTATGGAGGCATATTACAGCGTCCATGGTACAGAAGATCCGTACATCGTTTTTTTACAGCCTTTTGTCTAATGTTCCATACAATCTGTTGGTTGTTTTTATCAAAAAAAAAATTACAATCTATGCTCCGTAATTTGTACGCACGCCAAAAAAAAGCAACGAAGAGTTCTTATCCCATGTGCCAATTTGCTGCTGCTGTCAGATGTAGCTAAATTTTTAGAGTGTGTTGGTGATGCAAAGGCAATTTGGTGTATCTTTTTGGGGGCTTCGAATTCGTTATCTTTTCTGACAATCACTGCCATGATCTGGAATTGGTTTAATTTTTGCGGATCACCGGCTACTTTTGCCAGCTTATGTAGTTAAACATAAACATTTTGTGCAGAACTTGAGAAAATACGAGTAAGCATCTGCTCAATGGCATTCTTTTTCTAGACTGTCATCTCTCTGTAAAGTGTTTAGTGCTTCATGTAAACTGAAATTTAGACATCATCAATTCAAAGATAAAAAGTTGTTGGGCAAAGTTTCTTGCTGTGCATGTGGGTTCTTAATATGTTATTGCTTGACTGATTGATTGCACTTTGCTAACATTTCATTTTGAAAATGATTCATAGATTTGCTAAATTAGCGCTGACGGTGATCATTATAGTGTGCTGGCAGCATCATCACCAGGTAAGGAAATGTGGAACACACCAAAAGATAAGAGTCAAAGATGTGGGGCTGATTCCTATGAGCCCCAAGGGTGTCAATTGGCAGGAGGTAATATTCATCCGCTTTTTCATTTGTACGCCAACCAATTGACAATTTCGATCTTTCAATTCATGCCTATTGCTTTGTTCTACTGTCACAGGGTAATTGTATCTATACAGAATTTATAAACATGAATATTTGAGGTTGCACTTGCATTATCCTTGGTACTAAACAATATGTTACTGTTTAAAACAACCACAATTCAAGCGCCTACCACGAACAATAAGCTTGTGTGCCAACGCCTGGTATTTTGCTAAGACACTAATAAGGTTACTGCTCAAAGTCTAGAGTGGTTGGAACTCCGTATTTATGTGGGACACCTGCCTTCTTGCTTTTCATGTTCCCCTTTCATGATTGGTCTCTGAATGGTGGGAAACTAGCTTTCTTCATAAAGTTAACTCAACATCTTCCTGGAACAAAAGTTGATGCTTCTAACAGTGGGCAGCGAATTGAGCTATTGTCAGTGCTAGATTTGTCTTTTAAATATATATTCCATTATAAGCTCACCGATGTTCTTAGAAGAGTTACTGGATATTCATCGAATTGAGCTGTTGTCAGTGCTAGATTTTCCTTAAAATATTCCATTATAAGCTCAAGGATGTAATGACTGATTTGAATCTTCTTATGCTTTTATCATCTTTTGGATACCATTGCACATCAAAATGTTATGTTTATTTTATTTTATTTTTTCAACACGAAAGTAACTTTGACTAATAGTAATATAAGAGAATTCAAATTCATGTAAGAACGAATACAGACAAATGCAGCATCGTTTAGTTCTATTAGATTTGGGTACTTCCTGTTTTCCTTTCAAACGTTTTCAAAATTTGTTAGCTATTTGTTTGTGCTGAGATTCCAAATCTATGTTGGAATATCCATTGAATTTATAGCACGTTGTCCTGTTAAAAAATCTCGGGAATCTTGTTCATGTTCAGTCTTTGGGTCTTTGATCCTTGTTGGTCAACATGATGTGTTTATGATTAGCCAGAAGGTGCTGTGTTAAGCGTACATCTTTGACAGCGTTGCTGTCTTGGATATGGCACCAAGGCAGAAACGCTGGAACCGCAGTTCTTAAGATATGGTTAAACAACGGTGAAGCAGCTTGCTTGGTTTTTGAGGTTTGATTTGATCATAACGTGGTTTCCATCGCATTCATTCGTACAGCACCTATTTGGGTATCTGTGTAAAGTTTGGACCAATTTGCAGTAAGTTCTGATTAAGTCAGACCAGTCAAGAAGGCTGAGCATGATATTGATGATGGATAATGATGAACAGCTCACGGTCAGAGTTAGAAACCATGTGAGGCCTTTCTGAGTTTTTCCGTACAAAATTATTTTGGCATTTTGGCTGTGGAAACATTAAAATGAGTTTGGACCCATTTTTTATGGTTATGACCTCAGATTCTGAATATTAGAGGACTACTCGTCCGAATTGGATACTGAAGGGAGAGACTGCTGGATTTGCATGTCTTTCTAGGTTCGCCATGTATACAGTTTAATCATTGCTGCATCCACAGAGGGGAGGACCTGGGCAGAGGGATTCAGGAGTGCAAAAAGACTGACAAATCCTGGAAATTTAAAACGGTTGAAAGAGTTTCAAGAAATGAAACGAAGCCACTGCCCATCATTTCATTTGCACCTCTGTATCCCTTACCCCACTCCTTATCATATCTCCCTTTAATTTCTTTCCCCTTTTTTTGGATCATCGATGACCTAAAGAAGGATCTTTTTCTACATAATAGTACTATTTGTATTTTATATCACACACAATCTCTTAATACCTGCATATACTGTATAATTTAAATCAAATTAACTTTATTAATTTTAAAACAAATCTGCAAGCATATGCATGATCAGAAGTGCATGTGCTTGAAAGGTAATTTTCACTGTGACGAATTTCTCAAAATTAAATTTGGAAACTTGAGTTCTTTTAGAATTTCCCCAAACTGCGCTGATAGATTTTTTCATTTTTTTCTGCATCAATGTACCATATTGATGTGAACTCCAGAAAAGATGTTACTACTTACCTCACTACTTCTATTATTGTCCCCTTGTTATTGCTTGACAAACTCTTTAAAATAAATTACCCAACTCATGACAAAAAATTGGTGTCCTAGCCAAGAAAAGGACGTGTAAAATTGAAACTTGAATCCCCCAAAAGTCCAAGAACTTGAGAGAGAGAGTTCCTTCTGGAAATGGCTGTCATTGTACTGTATGGCACGCTCTGTGAGATCCTCATTCCTGTAAAATTGAAGATAAAATAGTTGCCTATGGAAGGAGACATGCTATGTCTTAAGTACTTTATGTAAACTTGTGAAGCATATATGGTGCACTTGATCTTTTGTACATTTATTTATTTGCTATTGCTAGCTGGGAGAATTAGATTATAAGACAGACATAATAAGATGGACCTAACTATAAATGCTTTTCATTCAATGATGGACCCAACAACCATGTTATACAGAAAAAGAAAAAGAAAAGGAAAAAGGGTATGGGCCCAAAGAGCACTGCAAAATTCTGTCACTAGCTACATTGTGGGCAAGGCTATATGTAATTGCACAGAACGGCCATCATAATAGCCACATGCAAAAATGTACCACATTGCCTCTTTATTTGGTACAATTTGGTGGTACTCAGGACACACAAATTGCAATTATAAATCACCCCCATGCACTCATGCAACCATATGTGCTTACTTTTGCATGCGCCCCCACATTGCACGTTTCAATAATGTGTTTATTCCATTTGGTCAGTCAATGTAATCAGCATCTTAATTTTTCCATTCACAACATGAATTATTTCTCGCGGGACAGGCAGATAATGAATTATATTATGGTAATAATGATTAGGTTAAAATACGAAAAACAAGGTTTTCTTTAGAAAGTTTAATTTGAATCTCTTATATCTAATGCTAAAAGATCAAATACTCTATTAATACATACATCAGTCAGGTGTTGATGACAAAAAGTGACGTTGAATTATAAATTTATAAGAATTAATAATTGTCCGCTAATATTAGATCTGGTGATGTGAAAAAGGTTGTGGATAAGCGGTACATTGAGTTGCATTTGAAATGTATAGTTCCTCGAAAGAATGGTAACATGGGCAGGCACATGCAGTGTTGGTGAGGCACATTTTGATATGACAGATTTAAGCAAAGAAACATTTGCTACTATGATACAAGACATGAGGAGCTACTAGGAGGGGCCGGTTGTTACAAATTGTTAGTGCTTCAATGAGTTGTTTCCAAACTGGAAGTTAGTAGACTCTCGTGCATGGAGGGAAGTTTTCTATTGTTTAGTACTTTAGAAACATGGATTTGATTTTGGTTGTTGTTTTCTTTGATGACCCGTTACTCTTTCTTTGTCTTAATATGTATTTCATCCTTCAAAATCAAAATTTGTGCTGATTGGATTTGGGGCCATCCTGCGATTTGAAAATGCCCTACCATTTGAATATCTCTATGCAGTTAATGAAGAGCTAGCCTCTCTCATTGCATGTGCACTTTATATTGATAAACTGCTTCTTTACTTTTTTTTTATAAGAAATTTCTGGTTTGATTTCTGCATGTTTTACCACACAGAGAGTTGTTTATGATTAGGTAAATAAAGGGAGAAGGGGGGAGACATAGCTTTAAATTAGAAGCAAAGAAAAATGAGTCTAAGAAGGTGGATCACGGCACCACACTATGTTGGGAGGACAATATTTTTCTTTGTGTTCTAGAAAAAATAAACCTAAAAGATTATTTAATTTATTTATAAATAGCTTCCATCACTTGGATACATAGTTGGATCCGTTTTCCAAACATCCACTAAATTTAATGAGATTTAATTTGTTGTATTAATTTGCAAGAGTTGAAGGACGCAAAAAATGGACATCAGAAAGGGGAAAAAGGAAAGAGACATTAATAAAATGGAAGAGAAGGTAGGTTTTAGGTCAAGATGAAGTGTTGCTATTCTAACTCTTTCTATTTGTTTTGTTTGCATCATTAGCAGTGCACAGCCCACATGTAGTGCATAAAGCTATCCCTCATTAAATTATAGTGAACAAAATATGAAAATTACACCATCCCATATAACTTGGAAATGATGCTCCCACACACTCCTGCCTCCAAATGCACATACAAAAGCTTATTCCAATATACTTTGATTTGGCATGCAGCAAATAAATAACACTTTATTAAAGAAATATTAATTCTACTTCGATTTATTTAAATTAAATTTTGATTATTCATTTCAAACAAAAACAAAGTAAAAATATGTATCAATTATTTGTTTTGGTAGATTAATCTAAGAATTATGGTCACTAAACAATGCACCTGGCTAATCAGGCAGAAAATCAAATCTTGATTTTCTATTGTTTATGGGCCATCGGACATCATAGTCGTCATAGCTAACAATTTGCTGTCATTAAAGCAATTTATGGTTGGAACAGTTTGTAATGCATAACAGCCAATAATCAAAGACCTTTGAACAGAAGCTCCTAAATGATGAGATCTATATTACGTCCCCCCTCTGATTAATTCAGCCTGAAACACCGCTAAAATTAAGGATAAGCATATGTTCACCATCAATCTAAAACAAGTTAGCTTTTATTAAGTCAAGAGGCACTTGGTTTTTCTATCACCCTTTTAATTTGACAAGATATATATATATGCACATCATTTTCTTTAATTACATATGAGTTATTCAATCTTAATCAAAATGAAATAAACTGTTAATGTTGCCTAAGTATAGGATTAAGAATAGATCATAGTGTTAATAGCCACTTCTTCAACTCCTAATTAAATAAATAAATAAACATCCAGAATAAAGTTCAGGGGAAGGATTTTATGGTGACATCACATCAGTAAATTAACCCTAATGTCAGGGCGGTCTCCACCCCTTTAAAAACATGACCACGTGGGATTCCTGATCTCAGCACCCAAGAAAAAAACTCCCGAGCTTCATAACAAAATAATTAAAAAATAAAATAAAAGGAGAGGTTAGTAGTACCACAAACGAGTATCCTGCAAGATTGTATAAAGCAAAACAAACTATTCCTCGTGCCAATCAGTGCAAGCTGCCTCAAGAAAAAAATTAAGAAAACGACCAAAATGTATAAAGTTGATTTGATGCATAAATCCACAGACACGCAGAGATGAAGAAAAGAGGTGTAAGTGGGATTTAGGTCATCGTCTTCTTCCCTATGTGGCGTTTGCAGCTAAGTTTGCCTTTTAGAGTATTATGATGCGTGTAGTGCAAAGAAGAGACTTGTGACTTGGACTAACTATCTTGGGTTTCTGTGGGGTCAATCGGACACA
>JANHAO010005660.1:0-22365 GCA_026873985.1 Saraca asoca | reverse complement strand
TCCTACACGAAAATTCTACACAATTTAAATCAGATACAAGTGTATATCAATCTCCAACGAGATAAGGGCAAGATCTGTATTCATTATGTATTCTTTAATTAATCTTTAATTGTTTAAATTAGGACCGACAGTAACAATCATGGCATCAAGCTCGAGAAGATTGTTCTAAAGACACCTCAACAAAATAGGGTTATAGAGAGGATGAACCAGACAATTAATAAAAGAATTAGATGCATGCTTTTTCATGCTTAGTTGTTTAAAGCCTTTTAAAGTGAAGCAATAAGAGCTAAAGTAGATTTGATTAACCTTTCTCCTTTAGCTCTTCTTAATTATGATGTTCCAAAGAATGTGTGGTTTGGGAAAGAAGTTTCATACAATCATTAGAGCATTTTTGGCTGTAGAGCATTTGTGCACATTCCAAGAGATGAAACATCCAAGCTTGATGGCAAAACTAAATAGTGTGCTTCGTTGGGTCATGGTTATGATGAATTTGGTTATAGATTATGGGATCTGGTAGATAAGAAAGTTATTAGAAGTCAAGATATGGTATTCTTTGAAGACCAAACTATTGAAGATGTTGACGACATTGAGAAGCCAAAGCTAGTAGAAACTGGTTATGTGGATTTGAGTCTTGAACCTCATACCATGGTCTCTGATGATCATGGGGGAGATGTCAAGGTTGATGATATTGTACCTTAGCCTAAGATGCCTATTGGTTTAGTTTTATCTAAACAACCTCTTGTGCCTCAGTTGAGAAGATAGTGTTGTTCTTCCAGGAGATATCTATCTAATGAATATGTAATGCTCATTGATGGGGGAGAGCTTGAGAAGATAGTTATGAAAAAGCTATGTTTGATGAGCACAGAGAAAAATGGCTATAAGCTATACAAGATAAATTGAATTCCTTGCATGAGAACAAGATATATGAATTGGTGAAGTTGCTTAAGGGTAAGATAGTAGTCAAGAACAAGTAAATATATAAGATAAAGTCAAATAATAGTATCTCACAGGCAAGATACAAGGCAAAGTTAGTTGTGAAAGGCTTCAATCAGAAGAAAGGAATTGCCTTTGAAGAAATATTCTCACCAGTGATTAAAATATCCTCTATCAGAGTTATGCTTGGTTTAATAGCTAGTCTAAATTTAGAAGTTGAGTAGCTTGATATGAATACTGCATTCCTTCATAGTGTCTTAGAGGAGGAAATTTATGTGGAATAGCCACAGGGTTTCAAAGTCAAAGGCATATAGCATTTGGTATGTAAGTTGAGAAAGAGCTTGTATAGACTTAAGCAAGCACCAAGGCAGTGGTATAAGAAATTTGATTCATTCATGATGGATCATGGTTATGGTAAAACTAATTCTGATCATTATGTGTTTGTGAAGAAATTCTTTGATGATGATTTAATTAATTTCTTGTCATATATGGATGACATGTTGATTGTTAGTCATGATATCAATAAAATTAATAACTTGAAAAATGATTTGATTAAGTCTTCTACTGTGAAAGACTTGGAATAAGCAAAATAGATCCTTGGCATGAGAATTTCTAATGATAAGAAGAATGGTAAACTCTGGTTATCTTAGAAGAGAAACATTGAAAAGGTATCGGAGAGGTTTAGCATAAGCAAGTCCAAACCTATTAGCACTCTACTTGCAAGTCACTTTAAGCTAAGTTCATAGTAGTACCTTTCAAGTGAGATAGAAAAAGAAGAGATGAGTGTAGTTCCTTATACATCTATAGTTAGCAGTATGATGTATGTTGCCCATGTAGTTAGTGTTATGAGTAGATTTTTCTTTAATCTTGGTAAAGAACACTAGCAAGTAGTCAAGTAGGTACTTTAATATCTCAGAGGTACATCTCAGGTTTGTTTATATTTTGGTATTGATAAGCTTGTGTTAGATGGTTACACAGATGTAGACATGGCTGGAGATGTCAACTCTAAAAAATTTACTTTTAGATACATGATAACTTTTTAGAGGGTGCTTTGTCTTAGTATTCAAAGTTGAAAAAATGTATTGCATTGTCTTCCACAAAAGCTGAATACACTGCTATTATAGAAGCATCTAAAGAACTCTTACGAATGTAGAAATTCCTATAAGAGTTGGGGTTGAAGCAAGAGAAGTATATATTGTATTGTGATAGTCAAAGTGAAATTCATCTAAGTAAGAATCTGTTTCTTCATTCAACGTCATTCTAAAAATGACCCTAATTGATTGAAACTATTTGAAAAATGTCGATTAAGGTCATTTAATGTTGTTGAATGGTTTGGAATAGATAAAATACTTGGCAAAATTTTAAGTCATGGTTAAACTCAATTTTGGAAGTGCTAACAGACCCTAACTGAGACTGACTAATACTTTGCATCTACTAAATGAAATGGCATCATTTTAGTCCCATTATTAACCTAAATTAGATAGCCCTCCCTCCCTAAATTGATCATTCTTCATTTTTCAAATTTGATCTTGATCAAAACCTTAGCAAAGCTAAGTCCACATTATTATTTGCCAATCCTCTGCCCCACCAGCTTTATGAGTACTTTGCAGTTGAAGGGTAAGTTTGTGTAAGCCTAGAATCCCCCTAAGTATTGCGAGGCCATGACTCATGAGTACAAAGTGCTAGGTGTCCTCGAATTTGCCATTAAGGTAATTCCCTCAATTCTTTCATTCCTCTTTTTTGTTTCTTCAATGTTTAGTTGTGATTGTGATTTTCAATTTATTTAATACTATATTTGTTTGATTGTTTCATAATTAAGAACTATAATGTTAACCTGTTACGGTTTTTTGTTCATAAATTATAATTCATATGGTTTGTTTAATATATGATTTGTGATTGCTTGATTGGTCTACTTATAATTTATAATTCATATCATTTATTTTTCTAATTACCTAATTTGTGATCTGTGATTGCCATTTCTCTTATTTTCTTTTTTTTTTTTTAAATAAAAGTTACTTTTTTTATAACAAAAAATGTCATGAAATATAATTTTAGCCATGACATCTACTTGGCCCACCAAATTTATCTCTATTTCATCTAAAAAGTTGTAGTACTTAGCTACCAAAGAATTTCAGTTGTCATACTTATTGCACTGAGGGCAATTATTGACATAAAGATGGTGGCTTCAACTTCCAAGAATCTACAAGAAAATCCAACAATTGATACAAGGCTTAATCTATGTACATCTCAAACTAAGGATACACTTTATATTTACATGATAGATAACTTCACATGCTACTTATTAGAGGCACTGGCAATGTCAAATTTCATATCTTTTCTATTTTTTCCTTTCTTTTACTTTGGCCCACTATTTTTTCTAACATTACTTGAACCATTTCTCTTGCATACATGCAGCAACTTCAAAACTATATTTAGAAAAGCTATAAAGGCTTTTAATGAATAACTTAAGGCATAACATGCTACCAATGTACATATGCTTTCAAGAAAATGCTAGTTGCCTTTAACATTGTGCACAAATTATTACTTATTGTATACTTTACTAGGATTCCTTATAAACTAAAGAAGATATTTAACCTTGGAATGCTCTTTAGTGAATTGATAACTTGGAACTCATGTTTAATTACCTATTGTGAGAAAGCATAAGCTAGTCTTCTTTTCTTCTTGATTGTTGCTTCCATTTTATTCTACATCCTTATTTAAGAAACACAGCTGCTCATAGTGTTGTCATCCCAGTCCTTTCTAAAATATCATGTCGTCACACAACTTTAAAATTTTTTGATGTTGTTGAACTAAAGCCAATATGATGGTTAACAAATTGTTCACAACTTAGAATATTCATATTCTTTGACAATAAGTAAGTTCCAAACAATTGTGGATGCACAATGTTACATGGAATAAAGATAATTATGATAAGGATGGATTTTTTGCAAGCCAAAATCAAGTGGAATTCCCAATTTAGACATCAATTGATGTGTCTATAGATTTCCTATCTTGACTTTCTATCATTAAATTCTATTAGCTTATTTTATTTAGTTAGCTCGTTTGGTTACTAAATTCACTTTCTGTTTACTTATTTTGTTTAGTTTGCTTGTTTGATTACTTAAATTTTGTCCTTAATGAGGTGTTCAAGCTTACATTATGTTTTTTGATCTTTAGGTTCCACTCCATAGATGGAGGCTGGTGATCCATTTGTTGGTGGGGCAGCGCATCCATCTACTACTAGTCCAAGTTCATCTAACAAGTATCATGTTAATCTAATTGAAAAAGGCAAAGCCATTACTGCTAATCCAAGTCAGACACCTACTACTACTATTGTTGTTGAACCAAGTCCAATTGAGAAGCCTTATGCTACTTTAATTGAAAAAGGCAAAGCCACTACTGGTGGTTTGAAGAAAAGGAGGAAGGTCACACAAAGGAAGCCAGACGCCAAAAAACAAGCTAAGATTAAGGCAAGAAGTAGGTCAAGTGCATGGGATCAATTCCAAAGAGTGCCAGATGATGAGGTGAGTGAAATTACTACCAAATGCATTTATCATGGAATTAGATTTTTATGTGGTAGTAAGAATCATGGAACTTCAAACATGCTAGCTCATATACCTAAATGTCCAATGTCTGCATATATACTTGACAATTATCTTAGTTAGAAAATATCAAATTTTCAAAGGAAGTCTAGTGGCAAACAATTAGCTGGTTCTGTTTGCTATGCTTTTGACTTGAAAGAATCTATAAAAGGTATAATTATTTTTGTCATATGTGATAAGCAACCTTTCAAGATTGTGGAGGGGTTTGCGTTTAAATACATGTGTAAGAGGTTTTATCTAAATTTGGATATGCTTTCTAGGCATACAGTAGCTAGAGATTGTTATAAGCTCTATTTTGAATAGAAAATTAGACTCAAAAGCTTTGTTGAAAAGTGATTGTGTGAGGGTGTCTTGACTACTGATTATTGGACATTAGTGAACAATCTAAATTTCATGACTTTAATGGTCCACTTCATTGACAATCAATGGAACTTGCAAAAGCGTATGCTTAACTTTTGTCTTATACCAAACCATAAAGGTGAAACAATAGGTAAGAACATTGATGCTTTTCTATATGAATGGGGGTTGAAGCATGTGTTCACCATCACAGTTGACATTGTTAACTCCAATGATGAAGCAATAGCTTACTTGAAGAAGAAGGTTGAAAATTGGAATAGGTTGGTGTTAGATAGAGATATGATACACATAAGGTGTTATACCCTCATTCTCAAGTTGGTTATAAATGAGGGCTTAAAAGACTACCATGAGTCAATTTTTATCATAAGGCATGCTGTGAAGTATGTTAGGTCATCTCCATTTAGGCTAGCCAAGTTTAAAGAGGCTATTGAGACTTAAAACATCACTTACAAGGGCTTAATATGTCTTGATGTTGCTACTAGGTGGAATTTAACATATAGAATGCTTGAATTAGCTAAGAAGTTTCAAAAGGCTTTTGAGAGGTTGGAGGAGGATGATATGGACTTTTGTTCATATTTTCAAGAAGGAAGTAAAGGTGCTCCTCTAACTAATGAGGATTGGAAAAATGTAAGGACTTTCACTGAGTTACTTAAAATCTTTTTTGATGTGACTTTAGCTTTGTCAGGTTCATGGTATATGACTTCTACTTTAGTTTAAACTTATCTTTCTCTTTTACAAAGTGAGATAAAAAATTGGACTTTAATTCAAAATTATGATTCCATTTTGTATTTCATGGAAATTGAAATGAAGGTGAAATATGACAAGTACTGGGGAAAACTTGAGAACATGAATCCTATCATATTTATTGTAAATGCCTTTGACCTAAGATACAAAATGGCCATATTGCATGGTCTTTTGAGGACATTTATGGAGAGATCCTTGTTGAAAATATGATTAAGAGAGTGAAGGAATCAATGGTAAGAATGTATGATTGATATACAACAGAAAATAGGCAGCCTACTACAAGTAGGAAAGATAAACGCGGGTTATAAGGAGAGGCATCAAGTCAAAAGAAGCCAAGCCTTAGAAACCATGCTCAAAAGGCATGAAATGTTGCCTTTAAGACACATTTGAGGAAAAAAGATACAATTGAGGCAAAGAATAAGTTAAAGAGGTACCTGAGTAAGCCATACATTGATCATGATGGTGATAATTATGATATCTTAAGTTGTTGGAGATTGAATGCATTAAGTTTCGAAGTGCTCTCTAAAATGGTAAGGGTTGTGTTGACTATCTTGATTTCCATAGTTGCTTTTGAATTCGCATTTATCATAGGGGGTGTGTATTTGATGCATTTAGGAGCTCTCTTTTTCCAAAGACAATAAAGGCACTCATTTGCACTCAGAACTAGTTGAAGCCCACAAAGTTTGAGTTCCAAGATATTAATATTGCTAATGATCTTGAAAATATAAAGAGATAAAGAAAGGTAATTAGTAATTGCAAATTTTACATATGTGTAATGTACTTTCTTGTTTCTTGGTCTACTCGATTATGTTATCAAATTACTTTTTTATCCATTTATTTAGATGTGGTAGTTGTTAATTAAGGTGGAAATAGCGTTGGTACAAGCACTAGAGAAGGAGATAAGGTGAACATGCAGGAGTCACAGCCTATGGTTGTTGACTAGAAGTTTATAAAGTATTTCATTTTCACTAAGTTATGAAATTGTTGATTTTAACAATCTCCTATTTGATCTATTGATTTTTTTTTCTACCTTGCAAGTTTCTATAAGCTAACGGTGCCTAACTATTTTGATTGATAGATGAGACACCATTTACTATAATGGATATGGATCTACCACTTGCAATTGCAAATATGTTGCTTTTGTTTGGATGAACTTTTGTTTATAGTGCAACATGACTAACATTATTTTTTAGTTTTTGTTGGCTTACTTACTACTTAGGCATTAGTGGTACATAATAGCACACACACAATCACAGATATAGGTATTAAGCTTGCCAATGCCATTGCACTAGTATAGGTTTTTTAGCAACATCATAGCATAGGATAGGTTCATATTCATAGGATAAGATTGTCACAGGACAATGCAATTATATATCAAATTACAATTACACTATCTATTCTATTTTGGGTTTAGATGGCTTTTTTTTTTGGAGATAAATGAAGTAGTAAAATTTCAAACTTTGAATTCCTATTTGTTTTTGATGTTTTAAGGATTAATGAATGAAAGTTTTGCTTTTAGCCTTTAATTTTTACACTTTAGCTTGTCTAAATTTTTTAATGTTCAATTGTTTATGATTTATTTTACATTATAGTGCTAAATTTGTATGAAACAAAAAGAAAAAAGGTTCTATTATTTGACAGGTGGGTATGTGATCAGATAATCACCCAAAGCTGATCATAACCGATTGAAACTAATTTGGTCAGTTAACATTGGTTAGGGAAAAGCAATTGGTTGGTTTTGAATGGCTACTTGGGGAATGTGCAACAATTCAATTAGTTAGAATTTTGATGCCTAATTATTCCTAATGGACCTATGAGTGTCCTTACATTGAGGTTGAGTGTCATTGCACATGAAAGGTGCTAGAGATGAAGTATTTAACACTTGAGAAAATCCATATTGATGATAATGAATCAGATATGATGACAAAGGCCTTGTCCACGTAAAAGTTGATCACTTGTAGAGAGAAAGCGGGCTTGGTAGTGTGCCCTACTTAGTTGGAAGTAGGAGATTATTGGTGCGTTCCTCCTAGTAAGCTCACAAAAGCCCTATATATTTGTTGTTTGATATAAAAGATGAACATATATAAATATATAAAGAAAAAAAGATTTTAATAAAATAAGGATTCTAAATCCTTTTGCAACAGGGTTATATATATATAGATAGGCTTGGTTTTTGTGAGTAAGGTTGTGAGAAAAAGGAAGAATTGAGAATCTATGAGCCGAAAAGGCACCAAAGAGGAGGATTGCATTAGTTTTTGTCCATCTTATTAGAAAATTGATCATGAAACTTACTCTAATTTGCATGAAATTTGAGTATGCTATTCCTGAGATTTTGGGTAGTATAGTGCATATGTTATCTTAAAATTTTCTTTTTCTCTATTGACTGATTATACACAATAATTAGTTAGGATTATTGTGTAAATATTCCACTTATTTTGATGAAGAGTTTTATTCAGGTTGTTCCCTAAAATTTCTAGGAAGATGTTGTTGTAATCATTAATTATTTATTAGTGAAAGAATTTTTATGAGACTAAGTCTTGTGGTTTTTACTCTCAAATTGAGAGGTTTTCCACGTTAAAAATTGATGGTCACTTGACTTATTTTTTTGTAATTAATTTTATATTAGATTTATTTAATTACATTGGGTGGAAAAAGTTAATTTGGGTAATTTAATATTTTCCATTGTAATATATTCTAGTTTTTTTTTCAACAAGTATGGTCAAGCTATATTCACTTTTCCTTTTACAGAAAAATAAAATGCAAATATATTTTTTAAAACAAAAAATATAAATATATGTTTTTTAAAATAAAAAGATGTCAGTATAATTAGGTTAAATATCACCAATTTTGTATCGCATGTGAAAGCAAAAATCCTTGTAAACATTTAGGAGAACTTCTTGACAAGAATATCTATGTTTTCATAACTTATTTCTAAAATATTGTTATTTCAAAACCATTTTTCACATTAACCATTGTATTTACTTTGAGCATTATTTTTTTAGAGAAGGAAAAATGGGTCTTATGGGGACAAATTTCCTTGTATCATAAGCAAATCCATCTAACGTGGATGGAAGTGTCACAAAACACTTTGTGCCACATGGGAACAATTTCCCTACATTGTAAAATAGGGAAAATGGTCCATATGGCAATGATTTGCCTTTTTGGCATTTCTTTTTATGGAGGTTTCTAGGGTACAAAATACAATAACTTGTATCTTATACATCAAAGCCAAAGTTGATAGATGCTTAGCACCTATAATCTACCTCTTTTGATAAAATGGATGAAACTAGTTAAGGAAAAAAGCAAATATTTTTTGAAGTCTTTGCATTTGTTTTATTAACAAACAATAGAGACCCAATTAAAGCCATTGAAGTGGTAATCAATGATTTTGCTCAAGGTGAGGGGATCAGTAGAATATGGAACTACCTACATGATGAAAATTGATTTATAAAGAAATCCACATGGATAATTTGGAATCGGAGGAGATTAAATGAATGACTAGCAATAAATTGGGATGGAATGTGATTAAAAGTGACGACTCTGATAAGGAATATGAATGAGCATTAGACAAAATCATGTACAAATAAGAAAAAAAAATCCTACTTGGTGAATAGCAAGAAATGGATCCACTGAATCTAGAATCATGACATGGTTTTTGAGGTTGAAATCATTTTGAGAATTTGGGAACACAAGAGTGTAAATGAAGTTTTTTTTCCATGTTTTGGATGATAGTTTCCTACAAGTGAACTAGGTTTCTTGAGTCTAGTTTTCCTTTTAGAAATTAGTGATTTAGAGTCACACATTTTCCATAAATTTAAAGCATCAATTTTGATAGTATTATCACCATTGATGGACAGTTTTTGTTTATGAGTTTCTTCCACTCACACCAAATTTAAAAAATTTCTATGTTTCCTTTGATAAACCTCTGTTGCATACCACAATCATAAGATTTATGCTAGCCAAACTCATTTGCAATAAAAAACTCCAAATTCATCTTGTTAGTCATGTTATTGAACGATAAAGACAGTGGTAGATGTCATTGGTAAGTGAGAGCTTCTTTGTAATTAGTAAAGAATTCTTTGCTATTATAGAAGTGTGGGTTTAAACTCCTTTTTATTGAAAACCAATAACCTATTTCCCATGGACCAAAGATTGATATTGCAAATTATCCCATTTACATCCTAATATTGTGTCACATCATTTGTTGTATGTCATACAACAAATTTATCCTACTATACCATAGAATTGTCCATCTTTTATAAGTTTATATTTATTATTATATAGGTACTTAAAATTTTTTTATGAACATGTATTTTTATAAATTTTGTAAGAAAATTTTCATACTTTTTATAATTTTCTTTTGTTAAAAGTTATAACTTTTATATAAAAATGAGAAAAAATTTAAAGAAGTTTTTTTTTTTTGTATAACTTTGAACTAGGGTTGAGATTGGGTTGGTTAGGAGTGATTTATGTGAATTTTTTTTAGCCAAACAAATTTTTTGGTTTACACTTCAATCTACCCTATATTAACCAATTTGAATTTTAGAATCAATTTCAACCATTTAAGTCAATTTAGAGTGTTTTTAGATAGTTAATATTAGTTTGGACTTGTTGAAGTCTTTTTATTTTTTTTTGTTTTGATTAATATCACTAAAAAATAACACCTATAGTTGCAAAAATATAATTGTAATTTCAAAGTTTAATATAAACTATCCTGCAGTTGTCATAATTCATATATAATATATAGTTTCATGTTAATGAAACATGGATTCATGAAAATTATGCAATGCATTGTGCACATTATTTGTTAAGCTACATATTAATTAATTAAAATCTTTTGTTCAATGACAATGATAGAAAGCTTGGGTTTGCTTGTTGAGCTTGGACTTTGAACAATTGGAAAATACAATGGTAGATAAAGACTTTATTTGATTATGGAATAAAATTTTGGGTGGGTTTAGATAGAAGTGGTTAGAATTTTTTTAAATCATTCTTAACTGTAAATTAATTTGTCCAAAAAAAATTTACCTATTTCAAACTGTGTCTAAATTTAACCACTTTTAACCACATAATTTTAGTTTAATTCAATCGATTTTTTGTGGTTTGATTTTTTTTTTGCCTTGCTTTACTTTGAACGATGAAAATATAACATTTTATGAACTTGTTGCATACAAAATTTGTACACATTTAACTTTTTATATAAAATTACAAAATCTTGCATAAAAATTATGTTTTTATATTAAACTTTGATATAATCTCACAAAATTTTCAAATCTATGCCATAATCTCCCTTTTATAAATACCCGTTTTTTCATTTTCCTTTTGCTTGACCCCTTTCTTTGCATCCCTTCTCATAACTCCTATTTTTAATTATTCCTTTACTCAGAGAACTCGTGTTGCAATATTTACACCTCACTTGCCATGTTTTGTAGTCCACATGGTTGTAAAGTTGTCTTTATTCTATTGCAGTAAAAATATTAGAAGGAATGCTTTTAGAACATGCTTATCAAATTGAAGTTATATGCATTTGATTGCTAAGATTATAGCAATTTTTTTTTTATGAGGTGCAAGCCACTATGCATTAAAGATTTAAAGCCAAAATGAAACTACATTCTGTTAATGAGGTCCTAAAGCTAACTTGAAGGAGTTGCTTCTTTCTACATTTCTTCATCCTTTGCTGTTTGTTTTTTGTTCCACGATGTGTTGTCCTTTTTACATTAACGATGATAATGTTTAATCACACCTAATATTTTTTTGTGTTCTTTCAATTGCTATTTTTTTATCTCAATTAAAAATAAGGATATTCCTTTCCTTTTCTTGTTGTTCATGCTTGCTTGATTAGACCCTCGCGCATTCCCTGGGAGTATTTCTATCTTTGTTAAAGAGTTTTTCTTTCCTGCAAATTATACTAGGAAAATTACAATTTACCATTGAATTTTTCTTTCTTTTTAATCCAATTTTGTCATCAAACTTTCAAAATCAGCTCAATATTAGACACTCTCTAACATAAATCATATAATGTTATGGTTAGATGGAATGCATTGGAATATAATGATCATTTTATAATTATATTTGGTATAGCTAGAAATGGAATATGCATTCCATTCCATTTTTATGTTTGGTTCAACGAAATATTTTAGGAATGGAATGGAAAAAAAATCAATTATAATAATACCCTTATTACAAGAAAATAAATAAATATCTATTCAAAAATAGTAGAAGACATTGAAGGCTTAGAAAACCTCTAACTTTTATTGATTGTTTAACATTGATTTGTCCTTTAAATATACTAGCCTTTTTTTCCCCATAATTCTGACTTTCCTTATTTATTAATAAATTTTAATTCATTGATTTTTATTTTATATCAAATGATTTTGTATAATAAATAATATAAAAATGTCTCATTTTAAATTCTATTATTAAAAATATGATTATCAAAATATATTTATAGTTAAAATATTGAAAAATGACATTATTTTCTTTTTTATTAATATAAGGATAATTTTAGAATATACGAAAAATATAAGAAACAATGATGTAAATAGACCAATCCATAAACAATCGAATTCTTGGTCCCAAGTATTACAATCTTTCCTTCTTTTTTTTTTTTTAAAGAAATACTCTTTTAGATTTAGATTGGATTCTAGTTTGTTCTAATAACAGTGGAAGTCTTTAAAGAAAAGAATCAGAATATGTTTATTGAATAACAAAGATTGAATTGGAGTTGTTGATTAGATGTAATGCAGAATTTAATGATAGTTTAACTAATTAAACCAAAATAGAAATTAAACTAGAATTGTAGCAGGACCAAAATTATAAGTGCAAAAAGATAAATGTTGAAACAATAAAGAACACAAGGATTTTTAAAGTGATTCCACTTCAATTGAAATTACGACAATCCTTAATCGGATAATCACTTTTTATTAACAAAATACAAGATTTAACTGGGCTCTTACAAACTAATTCATACACAAGATTTGACCGGACTCTTGCTAAGTTATAGATACAAATAACTTTACACTTTCAACTAATTATGATCAACCTCACAATTAAAGAAGATGTAAAAGAAAGATCAACCTCTTCTTTTCTTTATTAAATTTCTATCAACCTAGAAATCTAAAAAACATGAACCAAGAATAAGGAATAGTAATACAATACCAAAATTGAGATGTAAATCTCAATTAACTAGTGTGTGTTCTTCATAGATTTGATCCAAGAACTTTAATTAGATGATCTTTGATAAGGTGGAGATGAATTAGTTATAGCTCTGGTTTTTCACTTTGTTTTTGCACTTGAAGATATGAAAAACTATTGTTTTGAGATGAGGTTGAAGGCTATATATAGTGTGATAACTGACATTCTAAAAAATAATTAACTTTTAAACTATGAATCGATTCAGAGCGGTTACCAACCAATGAATCGATTCATCTATGAAGATCATAAAGAACTTCTTGATCGAACTGATGTAGCTTGCAATGTAAAGAGGTCATGAATTGATTGCCTAATCGATCAAAAAAATTTCTAACTTTTGGTATAAACATATTTCAAAACATTTCTTCATGAATCGATTACCTATTTGATTCAAGTATATTTCACAAGATTTTCACTATGAATCGATTCGTGAATCGATTCATATAGTGAAAAATAGTTTTTATAAAACTTGCATTTGTGGGAAAGCATTTGAAAACTTAGTTAGAAAGTATTTAATTTTAAGCTTATTTCACTTAATTTATTTTTACCTCAATTTATCTATTTTAAGAAACTCATTTTGATCAAATTGAATAAGAACACATTTACAAAAGATCCTAGTAAAAACAATAAAAGTACTATATTTATAGTGGATCTTTTGAATGTCCCTAGATCAACTTTAAATATGTAAAATCAACAAACACTAAAAACATATAGTTAGATCATAACATTAATCAAAATTATTTTTCAACATCAAAACTGAAGAAAACATGATAGCAAGGCTAACAATCTCCCCCTTTTTTATGGTGAAAAACAATTTTAGATAAGTATCAAAATATAAATACAATTAATAATTTTAAATGAGGGTCTTTACTTCTCTTTAAATTTTTACTCGTATTTCTACAATTTTATTATACTCTTATCTAAAATCCTATTACTTATCCCCCTTTTAACACATCAAAAAGAAATAGTGCATTATCAAGGAGTGAAGTAGAAAATGTTGATAAAATTAGAAATCATTATCAAGATAGAGCAAAATAATAAAATATAATCCATAATATCAATATTATTAAAAATTTAAGCTCCCTCTTAAGTAATGATTCTTCTAATTAGTTAAGAAATTTGTATTAAAAATGATTTAAGAGATGTTGCATAAATCAACATATGTATAGATTAGTCTCTGAATTGATTCATGTAGCACAATAAAAATTTTCAAACACTTATTGAAGATTGAAAATCTAATGAATCAATTTGATTAGGATCGAATCAATTTAGGAATTGATTTGGTCAGGATTGAATCAATTCGGGAATCGATTGATTCAGTTTGATAAAAAAATTTTAAAGTTTGAGATCTTCCTAAAAGATTAAAAATTTTGTGAATTAGTTCATAAGTTGATTCATAGTGTAATTTTTTGAAATGTGACTTGATTTAGAAACTCAAACAAATCTTGGAAAAATTTAAATTGATTGAAGACTCAATTCAGAGAGTTCTGAAATTAGTTTTCATGCAGTTTTGTTCCAAAAATACTAATACATGATATATTTATCAACAGCAATCAATTCAACACAATTTATACCTCAAATCTCATATTGAGTACTTGCAAAACAAACTTAAGGAAAACTTTGATGCCTAAGTTAGAATTTGCAAAATACAATTAAACATAATCAAGTACAAAAGTTAAAATCAATACAGATATCAAATTATTGAAGGTTAGCTAATTAAGATCATTTTCCAAGGTGTCTAACATCCCTAATTTTCTTTGAATAAACACAAACCATTTTTCATCCAGCGGTTTAGTGAAAATGTTAGCTAGTTGAAATTCAGTTTGTATAAATTCAATAGAAATATCACCTCTTTAAACATGATCTCTAATAAAATGGTGTCTAATTTGAATGTGTTTTGTTTTAAAATGCATGATAGGATCCTTAGTTAGATTAATAGCACTAGTGTTTTCACACATTATCAGAATTTTATCAAATTTCAAGTCATAGTCTGATAGTTGTTGCTTTATCTAAAGGATTTGAGCACAACAACTCCTAGCAGCAATGTATTCTACTTCAACAAAATTGAAAGTGTAACACTATTTTACTTTTTATGGGACTAAGAGACTAAAAAGTGACCAATAAATTGGCATGCTTCACTAGTACTCTTTCTATCAGTCCTATTTCCTGAATAATTTACATTTGAATAGCCTATAAGACTGTAAGTGTTAGATTTAGGATACCATAATCCTAAGTGTTTAGTCCTTACAAGATATTGAAAAATTCTTTTGATTGCTAAAGTATGAGATTCTTTAGGTTTCATTTGATATCTTGCATAGAGACATACACTTAACGTTATATCCGGTCTGCTTGCTATCAAATATAATAGGCTTCCTATCATTCCTCTAAACAAAGTAGCATCAACATTCTTACCATTTAAATTAGAATCCGGTCTCAGCGATGGATAGAGTACCAATTGGTTTGTAGTTGTCAAACTTAAACCTTTTGAGTAGTTCTACTACATATTTGGTCTGACTTAGGAAAGTTCCATTGGTACATTGCTTGATTTGCAGTCCAAGAAAGAAGGTTAATTCTGCCATCATTGACATTTCAAACTTACTCTGCATCAACTTGGAAAATTCTCTACACAAGGAATCATTAGTGGAGCCAAAGATAATATCATCAACATATACTTGAACAAGTAAAATATATGTTCCTTTTTTTTATGAAAAGTGTACTGTTTACTTTACCTTTTCTAAAGTCTTCTTGAATAAAAAATTTACTTAATTTTTCATATCAAGCTCTAGGAGCTTGTTTAAGACCATATAAGGCTTTTTGAAGTTTATAGACATGATTTGGATAAAGGTGATCTTCAAACCCAGGGGGTTATTAAACATACACCTCCTCTAATATGTAACCATTCAAAAATGCACTTTTCATATCCATTTGATATAGTTTAAAATTTTTTGAACAAGAATATGCTAATAACATTCTTATGGCTTTTAATCTAGCAACAGGTGTAAAAGTTTCATCATAATCAATGTCTTCGTCTTGATTATAACCATTTACAACTAAACAAGCTTTATTTCTAACAATCACACCATTTTTATCTAATTTGTTCCTAAAAACCCAATGTGTACCTATAATGGTATGATCATTTAGTTTTGGCATAAGAGTCCAAACTTCATTTCTTTTAAATTGATTTAACTCTTCATGCATTCCCATAACCCATTTATCATCCATTAAGGTTTCTTCTATATTTTTAGGTTCAAATTGAGATACAAATGCTAAGTGATTGCATTTGTTTCTTAAGTTGCTATGTGTTACACTTTGTGTAGCTTTTCCAATGATTTGATCTCTTAAATGGCTTTGCATAAATTTCCATTGCTTTTAAGGTATGCAGGGCTCTAAGATGTCAAGTACAATTGTGTTATCTTCCTTTTTTTATATGCATTTGTTGTCTTTGATTCATCTTCTTGCTATTTTGAATTTGGATGAGAGAGTAACCATTTTTCTTGATCATTCTCTTCTCTAAATCTGTCAGCACTCAAGGGAGATTTAACAAAGATAATATGAATTGATTCTTCAATCTTCAAAATCCTTTTGTTAAAGACACAAAAGGCTTTGCTAGATGAAGAACAACCAATAAATATGACTTCATTAGATTTAGCATCAAACTTGTCTCAATTATCTTTGCCATTATTATGAACAAAACATTTACATCTAAAAATATGAAAATGTGATACATTTGGTTTCCTTCCAAAATAGAGTTCATAGGGGGTTTTATTTAAAATAGGTCCAATTAGAACTCTATTCATTACATAGCATGTAGTATTTACTACATCAGCCCAAAAAGATTTAGGAAAGGGGCTTTCAATTAAAATGGTTCTAGGTTTTCAATTAAAATGGTTCTCGCCATCTCTTCCAAGCATATATTTTTCCTCTCAACTACACCATTTTGTTAAGAGGTTTTAGGTGCTAAGAAGTTAAGGTTTATACCATTTGTCTCATAGAAACTAGTAAAATCTTTATTTTCAAACTTATCTCCATGATCACTTCTCATATTAATAATGAAGTACCCTTTGTGATTTTGAATCACATTTGCTAGATTTGTAAAGGCTTCAAATGTGTGATTTTTATGAGATAACAATAGGTTCTACATGAATCTTGAGTAGTCATCTACGATCACTAAGGTATAGAAGTTTCCTTCATAACTTTTAATTCTAGATTGACCAATCAGATCCATATGAAGTAGATCCAAAGGTTTTGAAGTTCAAACAATATTCTTTGACTTAAAGGAAGATTTTACTTGTTTCCCTTTCTGGCATGCATCACAAATTTTGTCTTTGATGTAATTTGATTTTGGCAATCCCAGCACTAGATCTTTCTTAGAAAGTTTTCCAATGAGATCCATGCTAGTGTGTGCAAGTCTTTTATGCCAAATCCATGAATTCTCATTAAAACTAACCAAACATGAGGAGTCTAAATTTAATTCTGAATCTAAATTTATCATATAGATGTTGTTGATTCTACTTCCTACAAGCTTAATTTGTTTATCATTGTCATTTATGACTAAGCATTTGTTTGAATTGAAAATTACTTGATTTCCCTTGCTACAAAACTGACTAATGCTCAACAAGTTATGCCTTAGGCCTTCAACAAACAACACATCATCAATATAACAAGTTGGTAGCTTACCAACCTTACCTATACCTTTCACCTTTCCTTTAGCATTGTCTCCAAAAGTTACTTTACCCCCTATAATTAATGTGAAAGAGATAAATTTGTCCTTGTCTCCAGTCATATGGCTTGAATAGCCACTATCCAAGAATCATAGATTGCTCATTTATCTCCCATAAACCTACAAATAAGCAATTATACTTGCATTGGTGGTACCTAGTAAATCGTGGGTTCAGATTTGTTAGCAAACATAGTAAAATTTATATTGGAGGTAGATGCTTTAGGTAACCAAACTAATTTCTCATTTGGTTTTAGCACATAGGCTCCATTTCTATATGGACAATGTCTAATATGATGTTCTTTCTGATTGTCGTAAAAACAAGTCATGTAACTGAATTTTCTTTTTAACTTAAGAGTATGAGATCTTTTATTAGATCTCCTCTTATTTTATTGTCTATATCCTAAACCAGTCTTATTTTGAAAAATTGTTTAATTCTGTAACATATTGTTCAATCTCATCTTACTATTTGTAAAACCTTGTAAAGCCTTAGTCAATGTATCTATTTTAGATTTTTAGATTACACATTGATCACAAGCTTTACTTTTATTCAATACTTTTTCAGCCAAGAGATTTAAATCTTGGTTTTCTTTTTCAATCAACTTTTTTTTTTCAAGTAAACTTTCTCTTTCTACTTTAGCATGCTTTAAATTTTTTTAGCCTTTGTTAATACATCATATAGCTCTTCATATAGATCATTAGTTTCATCATTATTATTATCATTATCACTAGAATTAAATTCATTATCACTAGAGTAGAAAAAAGATTTAAATACCTCACGATCTTCATCTTCTTGAGCCATAAGGTAAAGAAGTGCTTCTTCCTGTATTTCTTTTTCTCTAGAATCAGCTTGCTCATCATCCTAAATAGCTAGATTCCTTTTCTTGAAGGATGGCTTTCTTTTCTTTCTTTCAATCTCCAGTTGTCTCTTTAAAAATACAAGGCAGTTTGGCTTGAAGTGTCTGGGCTTCTTGCATTCAAAGCATGTGGAAGTATAAGAAGAACTCTCTTGTTCATTCTTCTTTTGATTCCTTCTTTCCAGAGTAGCCTTTCTCTTTTCTTTGTTCCTTTTTTCTCTAAGCAGTTTCTGTAGCTTTTTGCTTGATAAAGCCATTTGATCTTTTTCTTCTTCCTTTTCATCACTATCTAATTCTTAATCATTAGATTCAAATGTCTTTGTCACTTTAAGTGCCAAGGTTCTCTTCTTTTTGTCATCACCATTCTTTTTATATCTCTTCAGCTCTAGCTCATGCTTTTCAATATTTTCATAGAGCTCCTGAATGGTAGGCATTCCCATTTGAAGTGATTCCTTGATGGTTGTTACCTTAGGTTGCCAATCTTCAATTAGAAACCTTAGAATTTTGTGCATTAAATCTGTATTGTCAAATGTTCTACCAAGAAGCATAAGTTGGTTAGTGATGACAGTAAATCTTTGGATAATGTCCTTAATAGATTCGCCTTCTTCCATTTTGAACATTTCATACTGAGAAACTAACACATACACTTTAAATGCTTTAACTTGTATTGTGCTAACATGTGCTACTTCTATATGTCCCATATTTGTTTAACAGAGATACAATTAGATATCCTTTCATATTCATTAGGAGAAAGAGAGTTAGAGATGATCCACTTGACCTTGGATGCTAGGAGGTGTCTCTTCCTTTCCTCTTTAGTCCAAAGCGACTTAGGTTTAGGTTGTGGAGTCCTATTGATTAAGGTTTTTGGTAGATCATATCCATCCTTAACAATTTCTCATATGTCTATATCAGTGGCTTCAATAAAATCTCTAATTTTCTACTTCCAATAGGTATAGTGATATCCATTAAAACTAAGAGGCTTGTTCAAGGGAGGACATTCAAGTAAGAGTGTGAAACTAGAATCCATAATCTCTCTGAAAATAAAAGAGTATTAAGAGCCAAAGCTTTGATACCAATTGTTGGTCCCAGATATTACAATCTTTCCCTTTTTCAAGAAATGCTCTTTTAGATTTAGATTAGATTCTGGTTTGTTCTAATAACAGTGGAAGCCTTTAAAGAAAATAATTAGAGTATGTTTATTAAATAACAAAGATTGAGTTGAAGTCACTAATTAGATGTAATGTAGAATTTAATGATAAGTTAATCAATTAAACTAGAATAGTAGTTAAACCAAAATTACAGCAGAACCAAAATTATAAGCGTAGAAAAATAAATGTAGAAATAATAAAGAACACAAGGATTTTTAAAATGGTTCTACTTCAATTGAAACCGCAATTAAAGTGTACGTCCATTGGACAATTCTTAACTAGATAGTCATTTTTTATTAACAAAAAACAAGATTTAATTAGGCTTTTGCAAGCCAGTTTATACGCAAGATTTGATTGGGCTCTTGCTAACCTATAGATACAAATCACTTTACACCTTTGTTATGGGTGAAAATCGACTTTGAAAAGAAAGACAAACATAGGCCCAGTAGAAGCTAAGTTACCCAGCTCATTGAAGATGCCCAGCAAGCACTACCTCGCTCATCTGTAGTAAGCGACACAACGAAGTCATCATGAGACCAACTCGCTAAGCAGCCGACCATCCTGCTTGAACTCGCTATGCTAACAACGATAGCACTGAGCTCACTAAGCAATCTACCATAACGACCCCGAGTCGAGAATCTCCGCTTGGGAGGATGGATATCTCGCTCGACAAAGCGAGACCACGAGATCGATGCACGTACGTCAGCTTGCAACCGACAAGAGGGGCCTACCCCGCAAAAAGAAGCTTGGAATAGCCGAATTGCAGGAGTTTTATTATCTTTCTCATTTATTTCTTGATGTAACACAACTGTAGCTTGTAATTAATATATGTAACTCTTCCTTCCTCTATAAATAGGAATACATTGTTAGAAGAGGGGGAAGGAGGCCGAAAAACTTGTAAGCAAAAGCTATGTGCAAATCTCCTTTCACATATTAATAAAAGCTCTGCCATGGACGTAGGGTCTGGTACTGCCCAAATATAGCCGAACCACGTTAAACATTGTGCGTACTACTACCTTTCTTCCTCTTCACCATCTTTATCATCCTCCAATCCACACACCTTTCAAACCAGAAAATAGCTTGGGGTTTAAGAACTACACACCCGTTGATAGGAATTTGGCATAACCAAATTTCACTGTTAACAACCTTCAACTAATTATGATAAACCTCACAACTAAAGAAGATACAAAGGAAAGATCAATCTCTTCCTATGTATCTCAGATTTCAATCAACCTAGAAATCTGAAAAATGAACCAAGAATAAGGAATAGTAATACAATACCAAAATTGAGATGTAAATCTTAATTACCTAGTGTGCTCTTCATAGGTTTGATCTAAGAACTTTAATCAAATGATCCTTGATGATGTAGAGATAAATCAGTTATAGCTCTGGTTTTTCTCTCTATTTTTGCACTTGAAGACATCAAAAACTATTATTTTGAAATGAGGCTAAAGGCTATATATAGTGTGATAACTGACATTTGATAAATAAATAACTTTTAAATAGTGAATTGATTCATGAATCGATTCAAAGCAGTTACCAACTAATGAATCAATTTATGAATCGATTCATCTATGAATATCATAAAGAACTTCATGACTAAATCGATTCATGAATCGATTTAGCCTGTAATGTAAAGAGGTCATAAATTTATTGCCTAATCAATTGAAAACATTTTCTAGCTTTCAATAAAAGCATTTTTCAAAACATTTTTTCATGAATAGGTTACCTAATCGATTCAAGTACATTTTGTAAGATTTTCACTAATAAAACTTGCACTTGTGAGAAAGCATTTGAAAACTTAGTTAGAAAATATTTGATTTTGTTATTAATAGGATTTGGCACCACGAAGTAGGCTGGTAAAAGCCCAGGACGAGCCCAGTCTGGCGGAAAGAACGAGCTTGCCAGGGGTGTAAGGTCGCTGCAAGCCCCAACTCATTGAAGGAGTCCCTAAAGGAGTCTGAGGTCATCGACCAGCAGTAACCCTAGCATATGAGTTCCAACTCGCTAGGACGAAGTCCTACCCAGTTTGAAGCTCATTGAGGACAAGCATAAGAACAACAAAATAACTTGCTCCGCCATTCTGTGAAATATAACCGTCGAGCCTCACACACAGAAAGCAACCTATAGAAGCCACTCTATAGTTCCCTAGGCAGTCTTGTTCATTTAATATTTGATGTAATAGATGTATAGTTTATTTAGTTCCATTTGTACGCCTCCGTACTTCTATAAATGGGGGGCTGGAACCATTATAAGGAGGGAGCTTCTTGAAGCTGACACTCTATAAACATTCTCTTGAGATTAATAAAATAACTCCATGGATGTAGGGTATAGTGCTGCCCGGATTTGGCTGAACCACGTTAAAGCTCCATGCACCTTCTTCTTCCTTTCCTTCCTTCTAGCCACTTAGCATCTTTCCCTCGCCTAGACAACCAGGAAACAGCTTGGGTCCTGGAAGAACCCCTTCTGTTAGCCGGATTTGGGTTTGATCGAAATCCACTGTCAACAGATTTTAAGCTTATTTCATTTAATTTATTTTTACCTCAATTTATCTATTTTAACAAACTCATTTGGATCAAATTGAATAAGAACACACTTACAGAAGATCTTAGTAAAAATAATAAAAGTACTAAATCTATAGTGGATCTCTTGAATGTCACTTGATTAACTTTAAATCTATAAAATCTGTTGGTGTATGCCCTAGAAGCCAATCATAAGATGATTGTTTTGTATACATTGTATTACGTTTTAATGGTAATTCAATTATTATATTTTTTGTTATATCTATGTAATATAAATAAATATGATAATTGTCC
>JANHAO010005659.1:0-22359 GCA_026873985.1 Saraca asoca | reverse complement strand
TAATGTTTAATTGATTGATTTTATTACACATTACAATTGAATGGGTTTTAGATTGTATTGGATGGTATTGGATTGAATTTGTAGCAATCAAAATAATGGATGACAAAAATTTACATTTTAGTGACTGAAATAGTGACCAAAATAAAGAGTGGCAAAAATATGCATTTTAGCGATCGAAATAGTGACCAAAATAAATGGGGGGGGCCAAAAATAAGCAATTTAACGATCGAAATAGTGACCAAAATAATGGGGGGCAAAAATAAGGGGTTTAGCGATCGAAATAGTGAATAAAAATTTCAGTTGCAAAAACTGCAAAACGGCGACCAAATTAAAACTATATCAGCGACCAAATTTGTCACCACCATTTTTAGTCACTAAATTCAACGACTGTCCAATTTTGATCACTAACTAGTCTAAGACTGGGATTTTAGTGGCTCCAAATTCCCATCTATGATCGAAATTGAATTTTTAGTGACCAAAAATTTCAGTCGCTAAACTACATTTTTTTTGTAGTGTTGTCTTTGGCATTTCTATCATTGCTCTTTTTTTGTTCTGATTGGAGCTGTTCACCTTGCCCTTATGATTGGACTTCTTTAGGCCAAAGGTCTTGTCCCACCTAATCTATTTGGTAGCTTGTTCATAATACTCACCCAGGTTCCTTATTAAAGACTTGTATATATTCTTATATAGTTTTCCATCCTTGCAGAGTGCCACTGAGATTGTTATCAAGACACTCTCTTCAGATGGATTCTCCACATTGTCGATCTCGTGCTTGAATTGGATGATATAGTCTTTTAGTGGTTCACCATTCCATTGAAAAATCATTGTAAGCTGGCAGGATGGTGTGAGCTACCGCTTTAATGTTTTGTAGTAGTTGATGAATCTTTTTTAGCACTCTTTTCAACTGTTAATGTTGTGAGTAGGGAGATTCTTGAACCATGTTCAAGGTATGTCTCCTAGTGTAGCTAGGAAGATGCAACATTTAACTAGGGAGTTGGTTGTCTAAAGATCCATCTATACATTGAATGCATCTAGTTGGTTGTATGGATCACTATCCCCATTGTACTGGAGATCATAGAGATTTTAAACTTGTAGAGGAGAGGCTTCATCTCAATTTCTTTAGTGAATGGTGTCCTCTCCTCATGGTGGTCTCAATTATCTTAAGTCTAAGGGCATTGCTTTAATTGTTTTACCTTCTAGAGCAGCTCTTCTGCCATTAGGTTTTATGTCTTAGATTGTTAGCTAGAGGATCACTGGCTCTTTTTAACTTTCAAGCCATGAGAGTAGTGATTTGAGGCATGCCCTCCGCTAGTCCTATTTGAGCTTCCATCTCGATGTGAACTCCCATGTCACTAATTATTTCCATCATGACTCTCACAAGCTTGGTGGACCTCTAACCTTGGTCAAGAGTTGGAAGAGCGAGCTGAATCAGCGTGCTAATATGCTTGTTTGGTTGGCCTTTCCTCTTGAGCTTTTTGTTGAGGCTATTGAAGCTCTCCTTTGCATGTAGCAACCTTAGCTTGGTTTCACGCGCCTTGGGCCTAAGCTTGTGTCAGCATCCTAACTACCTTAGTTAGCTCTCTTATTATGTTTTCAAGTGTTTCCTAATGTTGGTGCCACGTTTGCATTTTATCAGTTCCAAAATCCATAACAATAGGCTGGTGGTAGGTTGTGGGGGTAAGCAAATAGTGATAGTTGTTGCAGGTTGGTGAGAGTGCCTACCACAGAAAGAATTGGTTCACTCTACTATTCTATGTGGCCTTCTAGCTAGTTATCTGGTGCATTTGAACTTTTGGTAGTTCTTCCTCTAGCCATTGTAGTTGAACAAAAAATCAACCAAGATGCAGATTGGGCCCTTCCTTTAGTGCCAAAAAGTTTATGGTAAAATTTGATCAACCAAAAAAGTTCAATGAACCCCAAAACTGTAATCTGGTAAGTGTAAAAGAGAGAGAGAAAGAGAGAGAGAGAGAGAGGGGGGGGAGAATAGGAAGAAGGGGCACCAAGAGTTTTTTAACATGGTTTGGATAAAATCAAGTGTTGATCCCTATGTCAGTGATGATTTTATTTCTCAGACTATTCTACTGAGTATAACATTTTTACAAAGATCACATAAGTCGATTTTGTCTAAAATTAGCCTTTTATCAAGAATCAGCCCTTTGTACAATAATCTTAACCCCCTATTTATAGTTGTTGAGGTGTACAATCTTAATGTGTTCCAGAAAAGGAAAAATAATAAATGAATTGCAAATTGGTTCCTATAAGTTGATGTATGCAAGTTGGGCATGCAAGTTAATATCCACAAGTTGGTCTCTCCTTAGGTTTAACCATAGCAAGTGTCTCTGGCTGGCGGGCTAGAGCTCATTTTCAATGAGCTGGAACTTCTCCTCAAGTTACTAGCAACCTGAGTTCTTCTCTTGTTGAGCTTGTGCCTTATTCTAGTGACCTCGATGTTAGTTTAAGCTGAGTCCTTATCTATTGGGCTCGTCTATTGGGCTTGTCTACTGCGTTTTTGCTAGCTCATTTGCATGTTTCCTAAAATACCCATAACAAAAGGCAAGTAGATCACTTTGGTAGACCTCATAAAGTAAGCTCTCCATGCAACTTTCATTGTGTTTATAATGGGAAACTTTTTCACTCAATTCAATCCACGAAAGGCACTACTGTAGGCTTTTTTATCATCAAATCTCCACAACTCAAAAATCATATACATGGCATAAATCAAAAGGAATTCATAAGGTTATAATGTAGCCATGGAAAGAGGGGAGGAAAAGAATGATATGGATATGGAAATGCAAAACCAAAGAGATTAATAGAGCATTGTGGCATAGATTTAAACAAGCAAAGGAGCAATTTAAAATTAGAATCTACATCACAACTTTCACATTTTTCACTTCTATCTCTCTTTCTTCTTTTTTTTTTTGGCTTTTGAACTTTCTTTTTTTTTCTCTTTATTTAATTTTGAGCTCTTTTTTTTTTCATTTTCTCACAAATTCATTTTTTTTCTTTTATTTGCTTTTTTTTTGTCTTGTATTCTTTTTCTTGACTTGTATTAAGCTCTTTTTTTTTTCCTTTCTCTTTTCTTGGCTTCAAACTTATAATTGTGTTTTCACCAAATATTTAGCACATCCCCACACTTGTTCAAGAACCCATCCCACCAATTAATTAAATACTCTATGAATCTTTAAGGTTAGGAAATGGTAAAGATATTTAAAGTTTGGTTTTCTAATGGGATACATGACAAGAAAAAAGTTAATTAGGCCCAAAGGGGTTCAATAATGGTACATTGCAAGGTAGGTTACAAGGTAGAAATTGGCTCAATCAAAGAATGCCTTGTTCATATTTATACATGCATGTGTAATGTAATCTAAAAAAAGAATCAAAGCAAGTTTTAAAGTAATAATTTCATGGAAGAAAATCACACACAAGAAAGAAGAGGAACCTAAAAAAAATGATTAATAATGGCTCAAAATCTCACAGCTTATATGTCTATCAAAATCAATTTACAAACATTTCAAATTCCATCACAATGCTTATCAAATTCAAGAATTAGGAATTAAGACAATTTATTCAATCTTGTTATGAAGCCATCAAAAGTAGTTACAACCTACTCAAGGCCTGAACAAACTCATCATCAATGAAAACGCATAAAAGAATGAACATAGAATTTTTTTCTTTTTTTAGAAATTTTCAAAAACATTTTTCACATAATCAAAGCAAAACAAAGCAAAATGCAAAATAAAACAACCCAAAAATCTTTCCCCCAAACTTAGATTTTACATTATCGTTAACGTAGGCACAAAATTATAAACAAATAATGGATATATAAAATAAAAGAGGAAAGGAAAGATAGTAAGTGTTTGGGTTGCCTCCCAAGAAGCATGCTTGTTTAATGTCATTAGCTCAATAGTCTGTTCATTTTTTTTCTTAACCCTCATCAACATAAGGTAGCTCTTTTAGCTTTACTTTTTCTCCTTCATTCTCTTGGAAGCTTCAAAGAATGGTTTAAGCCTATGCCCATTGACCTTGAACTCCTTTTAGTTATAAAAATTATGATTGCAATTGCACCATAAGGAAGCATATTAGTAACAACAAAGGGTTCAATCCAATATGAACTTAACTTAGCCCACCTCAATTAGATTCTTGAATTATAGAGTAAAACTTTTTTCCAACTAGGAATTGTTTCCTAACAATCCTTCTATCATGAAATGCCTTGGTCTTTTCTTTGTGGATGCATAAATTCTCATAATACTCTAGCCAAATCTCCTCCAATTCTTGTGATCAGCATAATACTTCCATAAGTAAGGATTATCCCACACTAAATGCTTAGCATCAAATTTATGCTTCTCTTTCTTAGCTTTACTCAAATTAGCAAGTAAAGTCCTAGCAATTAAATAATTCACCAAATTAGCATACCAAGGAACATTTACTTGCAGGTTGAAAAATTGTTCATCAGGGAAAGAATCATGTAGAGGTAATGGATCTTCCTCTCTTATCAGCCTACTTAAGTGGTCTACTACAAGGCTCTTAGCTTCTTTCTTCTCCTGAATTTGAAGGTTAAACTCTTACAACAAGCGGATCCATCTAATCAATCTTTGAGTGAAAGTTTTCTAATGCAAACACTATAGCTAAAAGCTTTTTTTTCTATTGTGGAATAGTTGCATTGGGCTAAATCAAGGGTCCTAGAAGCATAATGAATGACATAAGCTTGGTTACTAACCTGCTACCCCAAAATTTTTCCTAAGGCATAATTTGCTTATGTCACACATGATTTTAAAAGGCAACTCCTAATTAGAAGGATGGAAAATAAGGGTGGGTGTCAATGGAAACTTCAACTTGTTAAAAGCCTCTTCACATGCTTGGTTGAAATCAAATGGAACCTCTTTTTTCTAGTAACTTAGACAAAAGCAAGACAATCTTGAAGAAATCCTTGATAAATCTTCTATAAAAACTTGCATAGCCAAGAAAGGAACACATTTCCCACACACTTGTGGGGTATGGTAAGTCAAAATCAAATCAACTTTTGCTTTGTCAACCTTAATGCCTCTACTTGACATCACATGTCCTAAAACTATCCCTTACTCAACCATAAAATGACATTTTTCAAAACTTAGAACAAGGTTTGTATCTATACAAGTCTTAAGCACATGGGTCAACTTCTCTAAGCATGCATCAAATGAATCACCATAAACTGAAAAGTAATCCATGAAAAACTTTATACAATGCTCTAAAAAATCTGACAAAAAAAATGCTTACCATGCACCTTGAAAGGTGGCTGGTGCATTACAAAGTCCAAATGACATTCTCATATAGGAAAATATCCCAAAAGGGCATGTGAAGGTGGTTTTCTCTTGGTCTTATGGTGCCATGGCAATTTAAAAGTATCCTATATACCCATCCAGGAAGCAACAATGAGATTTTCCTATGACTTTTTAAGCATCTGATCAACGAAAGGTGGAGGGTAGTGGTCTATTCTGGTGGAAGCATTTAACTTATGTTAGTCAATGTAGACATGCTAACTATCCTGAATTCTAGTTAAGACAAGCTTGATTCCAGTATCTAACAATTATAGGATATTTGCCTTTAATTTTTTTGGCACTACTTAGATAGGGCTATCCCATTTGCTAATGATTCCAGTATCTAACAATTATAGGATCTCTTTCTTCACACATCTATCATGAGGGGGTTTAATCTTCTTTGAGGCTCTCTGGTTAGTTTAGAACCCTCCTCTAACAGTTTTCTTTGTGTGCACATGGAAAGGCTAATGCCTTTGATTTTGGTTATGGTCCATCCTAGTACTAACTAACTTGTAGTCTTTAAGCACTCTAGTCAATTTTTCCTCTTGTTCTACAGTCAGGTTCTAGAAAATTATGATTGGAAGGTTTACTCCCTTTCCTAAGTATGCATACTTTAGGTGGCCTTGTAATGGCTTTGTTCTAAAACTAGTGCTTGGACCACTGAACGTAGTAACTTAGGTAAGGGAGGATGAAAGGTCTGCAACTCTGCCAATCCTAGTTTTTTCTACAACTATGACTCTGCAAGTTCTATAAATTTAGCAACTACTACAATTTTGATTCCAATTCAACAAGAGTTTTCAAGTCTAATGCATCTTACACTAAAGGGTTAAAAATGTCAAGTGCAAAAAGTGAACAATCATCATCTACAACAAGGTATTTCATGGAATCAAATATGTTAAATTTCAAAATATCACCATCAAATTCCATGGTTAATATGCCAGCATAAACATCTATTTTTATTCTAGTAGTTTTCTGAAAAGGCCTCCCTAAAATGATGGGGGATGAATGTTTAGTTGTGTGATCATCAACCATATTCAGAATATAAAAATTTGCTAGAAAAATGAAGCCATTCACTGTAACTAGAACATCTTTAACAATTCCCTCAGGGTAAGTATTTGACCTATTTGCTAACTAAATTATGACGCCATTTTTTTAATGGTCCTAAATTTAAAGATGAATAAATGGAAAGAGGCATGACATTAATGGATGCACCAACATCTAGCATGTTATGTTCAAATCTAATCTCACCAAGAATACATGGGATGGTAAAGATACTTGGATCCTTGTAATTCCAAGGTATTTTTCTTTGAATGAAAGCAAAAATAGTTTCCTTTATGATAATTCTTTCATTATCTTTTAGTTTCCTTTTGGTGGTGCAAAACTCCTTGAGGAATTTGGCATACCTTGGGATCTAATTAATCATATCCAATAGGGGAATGTTCACTTTAACTCTTCTGAAAGTATGCAAGATGCCTTTGTCTTGGTCTTCTTTTTTCTATTTTGCAAGTTTGTTTGGGAAGGGTAGAGGTGGATAGTTTGGTGTAGAGCTCTTTGTTGGTTCAGAAATCTCTGCATCTTTCTAGTTTGAAACTAGTTGGCTAGTCTTTACTTCCTTGCCACTCCTTAATAGTATGACACAAGTATTTTCCCTAGGATTTATGACTGCTTGGGATGGCAATTTGCTTGTAGTATGATTTTCTAGGTTTGTTGTCCAAGTTTCCACCATCTACATTCTAGTGTTAAGGGTGGCAATGTCTCACTTGATTTACTAAATCTCTCCTTTCATTTCTTGCTAGACCTCCAAGTTCTATTGAGCCATGTTTTTCATCAAGTCTATTAAAGCTTGATTGGAGACTAAATCTTGGTGTTTTACTACTATATGGGTTAGTTTTAGCTAGGTTGCTAGATTGGCTATTGCTACTAATATGAAAAGTGTTGATAGGAGCTTTGCTATCTAGCTTGATTACCATATCTTAGATTGGGGTGATCTCTCTAGATGTTATAGAGTAGAGGTTATATACTTGCGGGTTCTAGTTTGAGATCTTCTATTATTTTCTAGAAATCTCCCTATGGCTTGGACTTGTTGGAAAGGATCAGCCTCTTAGAAAAAGATTGGACATGTATTGGTGTTGTTCTAGGAGCTAAATAGATAACACATAGTTATGCCTCTTGTTTTTGTCTCATGAGCTATTGGACAATGTGAGTGAGATTTGTCATTTGGCTCTCCAAGTTAGATGTGTGCACCTCATTTACCCTTTTCATGGTATAGTTTGGTCTACTGCCAAACTACTATGAGTTTGTAACCATATTGGATATTAGCATCAAAGGTCTTGTCCACTAAGGGTCCTCTACTTGTTAAGTTAATCATGCTTCTATCCATTGGGAGAAGGCCTTTATAAAAGGACTAGATGAGGAGCTAGTCACTAATTTGATGATAAGGATGGCTTGCATAGAGCCTCTTGATTTTCTCCTAGTACTTATATAGAGTTTTTCCAAATTGTTGGTTGATGCTATGGATCTCCTTCTTGATGTTGTTAGCTCTAGAAGTAGGAAAGCATCTTAGACAAATCTTGTAATCTCATACCATTTGTTGATAGAGCCTAAAGGGAGACGGTAGAGCCAATCTTTAGTTGAATTAGCCAAGGAGAAGGAAAAGGTTCTAGGCTTGATTTGCTCCTTTGAAATTCTTTAGGGCTTTATGGTTGAACAGATCACATGAAACTCTTTCAAATGCTTGTGAGGATCTTCCCTAGTAGTCCATGAAATGTAGGAAATAAGTGGATCAGACCAAACTTTAGTTCAGATGCAACTTCAATTATAGGGTAGTTGATGAATAAGGGCTACTGGTTAAGGTTAGGGGAAGCTAGCCCCATCAAAGTTCTTTGATGAAATGCCATGTTAAGCTAGAATATATTGAAGAACTTGCAAAAAATAGATCACTTGAGCTTAGAAAGAAAGGTACTAAAGCTAATACTGATGAAGGATCCTGAACTAGACCAGATTAATGCTTGCTCACTCTTCTCAATTCTTGCAAGGTTCTCTCAATATCTGGATCATATATTAGCTTAGGTATATGAGAGGATCAAGTCATACACAAGAAAGCTTGATAGGTGATTAAAAACCAAAAGAACTTAAAATGAAAAAAAAAAGGGAAATAATTCAAAAAAAATATTAAAAAATGAAAAATCATAGAAGATGATGGAAATTAGCAAAAAAAGGGGCTTATAGCATAGCAGTGAGTCTTGATCAGAAGACCTAAAAATGTTTATATATTAAATTTAAGCTTCTGATTCCATAGAAAATTTTGCACTGGATCTTGTAGAAAAACCAAAAAATGGGGAAAACTAGGCAAAAATAAGGGAAAACATAGGGAAAAGGATTGAAATTAAAGCCTAACACTAATATTGATATCCTAATACTATAAATAAATGAAAACACACAAAAATAAATTAGCCAATCCCTAGTAATGACACCTAAATTCAATGGTTGTTGGAACCGGCTAAAAGCAGTACTGAACAACCTAAGCTAACAGCATTAGTGAGTCAAGGTCATGTTCATAGAGATTAGTGAATTATTTCTGTGTTTTAGTCACAAATGGGGGCTAAGATAGCTAATTACAATTAAAAATTTAAAGTAAATAGTTTAAGTGCATGAAAAATAAAATCAAAATATAAAGGGAATTCAATTGTAACAATGCTCAATCTAAAGGACACTTGTAACCAATTCATTGACCAATCATTGACTCTAATTCTTGTTTTGACCACCTAGCTAAGATATTAATTAAGTCTAGCACCTAATTAATCCTTGTTTGTTATAGGTAATTTTCAGTTCTATGAAGTGAGCTAGTAAAGGACTGGCAGTAGATTAAGTCCAAGAGAGAAAAGAGCCAAGCTCACTAGATCGCTAGCCGTGCGAGCATTGTACAAGGCAGAAGTCCCCAGATTGCTAAGAGACAAGTCCCAGCTCACAAAGTCAGTGACTTGCTCTACGTGAGCTTGCATTGCTGAAGGTGAGCTCGTGAAGTTTGTCCTCACTAATCGAAGGTTAGCATCAACCCCATAGTCCCTAGCTCACAGACAATGCACCTTGCCAGGCTCAGGGCTCGTTGAGACTAAACTTAAAGCAGTAACCCTCTCAGACTTGGTTCATGGGGCTATTTTGCAAGAAGTAGCACGTAGAGCCCACGGGCAGAAAGCAAACTTTAGAAGTTAGTCAATTGCCTATAGAAGCCATTTTGCAGTAGTCTAGGCTGTCTTGTACATTTATTTTGATGTAACAGAAATACAAATTATGTAATTACCATTGTAACCTCCCTAGCCTTTATAAATGAGAGGAGGGAGATCACTGTAAGTAAGCCTGAATGAGATATCGAAACTCTGTAAAGTTTTCTCCAAACTAATAAAACACTACCATGGACATAGAGATCGATACTGCCCGGTTTAGCCAAACCATGTTAGTTGTGTTCTTGCTACTCTTCTTCTACCCTTCCTTTTCATCTTTGTTAGCTTAACCGAAAGACAATTTGAGTCTCGAATCTCAGGTTAGCTGGGTTTTGGCAAAACCAAAATCCACCGTCAACATTTTTGTGTAGTCTATGGGGACTCATCTGTTTTGGTTGATTTTTAGTGTCTTGGTTGATTTCCTATGCAGCCACAATGGTTAAAGGAAGGACCACTAGAGCTTCAAATGCATTGGTTGATCGATCAAAAGGTCATGTGTCTACAACAAACTCTTCTATTGCACCTGCCATAGGTGTTACTACTGGCTTGCCCCCAACTAGCTCTTGTCGACTTGTTGTCGTTGCCAGTGGCCCTGATGGAGCACAAGCTTGACTTCAACATTAGGAGAGATTGGAAAATATGATGGGAGAATTGACGAAAGCAGTCATCATGCTAGCACAAGCACAAGCTCAGGGTTTGCAAAGGTAGAATGAAGTCACTACACCTAGGAATGTTCACCAGTAGTAGCGAGTTGGATGTTCAAGTAAAGCCAATCAGTCTTCAAGTCACTACTCACAAGAACAAACTCCAAGTCGTTGTTCTCATGACTGGGAGAGTCAAAGAAATCAGCAATCTTCTGGCTAGCGATCTGGGGAGCATGACCCACTTCTGGAAGAGTTATATCTAAAGATGAGCCAGTTGGAGGAACGTCTCCGAACTCTAAATGATCGAGCTCACTATGTGGAGAGGTTGCCAATCTCTAAAGAGATCAAAACATAGCCCCTCCCTCTTAAGCTCAAAGTCCCTACAATTCCATTGCATAATGGGGACACAAACCCTTATGACCATCTAGATGCCTTTAACGTTTAGATGGATTTGCATATGGTCAATCCACTAGTTAAATGTCGAGTTTTCCTAGCTACACTGGGAGGTGTACCTTGGGCCTGGTTCAAAAGCCTTCTAACTCACTCAATATACAGCTGGGAAGAGTGTCAGCAGAAGTTCATTAGCCAATACTGAGTGTTAAAGAGGCAACTCATGCCTCCCTATCACCTCACGATGGTCTTCCAGTGTAAGCATGAGTCTCTAAAGGATTACATTGCCAGGTTTAGACTCGAAGCCAACTCGGTGGAGAATCCATCTAAAGAAACCATTTTGGCAATGATCTCTGTGGGACTTCGCAAGGATGGAAAGCTGTATAAAAGCTTGTACAAGTCCTCGATTAGATATCTCACTAAATTTTATGGACGAGCTACCAAACAGATTAAGTGGAATGAAACTTTTGGCACGAAGGAGTCTAGGCAAGAGGATGTAGCCAACAGCTCCACTCAAAGCAAGAAGAGGAGTAATGAGAGTCAGAGAACTAACCCTGATGGCCAGCTTAAGAAGAAAGTGAGAATTGAGCAACCTCAGCATCAAGGTCACCATGAAAGTTACAGCATCCTGTTTGACACCCATGATAGGATCTTCGCCACAAAAAGGAATAGGAAAGATTTTGGGAAACCTAAATCCTTGAGGGACCCTAGCAGGTCCAGAGATACAAGTAGGCCCTGTGCCTACCACAATGAGGTCGGGCATAACACCTCAGAGTGTTGGGCACTAAGGGATTCCATAGAGGACCTCATCAAAAGGGGTCGCCTATAAGAATATGTAGTTCGACCTTCCAAGCAACTTTAGCAACCCCAATAGATCACTGATCACAAGCAAGACCTTTCAGTTAGGACTCTGTTTTGATGATGTAATGATGCTTAGATGCTAATAAAGCCTTTTGAATCTTTATGTTTCCTAATCTTCAGCAAAATGTTGTGTAAAAAGAGAATTATTCTATGATTGACAAAATCAAGCTTGATCTTGCTGCCAGCTTTTCAGCTGAAGCACCTTGCATATTTCATTCATTGTTGACTCATCAGCTGAGGTGTGAAGGTACTAAGAATAAACTCATTTCCTACCTAAGCAGCAAGACTGCTAGTAGAGTTTCTCATATCTTGCTTGAGCAATAAGATTTCTATCACCTTAAGCAACAAGATTGCTATGGGACTAAGCAACAAGATCGCTATCTTGCTAAGCAACAAGACTACTATGGATCTAAGCAATAAGACTACTGTCCCACTGAGTAGCAAGATTGCTGTGAGACTGAGCAACAAGATTGCTGTGAGACTATGCAACAAGATTGCTGGTGAAGTTAAAATTATAATGCCCACTAAGCAACAAGATTACTGTGGCGTGATTCGTGAAGTGCATCTCTCATGCGACCTAATGCTCGTAGTTCTCATGCAACCTAATATTCATAGCTCGCATGCAACTTCTCCTTAGGCGCAGCTTTCATGCAACCTACCTATGAACTATTCATTTACAACTAAGGCACTTTGATGCCCAGCTCACTGCTCACCAAGAAGCATGGCCGATTAGTTATTTAAGTATCTCAGTTTACTGTAATTTGTAGAAATTCATACTGTCATCTATGATGTGTAGAATATTCAAACACAATACAATATGTAAAAATCACGAAGAAAATTTCATTCATTAAAAGCCTTAATGAGGTAAATTTACACCCGAGGAGTTAAAATACAAGTTAATAAACCTATGAAGAAGGCTAGCCTTTGAAAGATAAACTCTGATCAATAGAAGGATCAGCCAGTACATGAGCTCCTCAGCATTCCTCTTCGGCTAATGACTCCTTTCCTAACTTACCCCTTCCAATGGGACTGAGAAGTGGAGGGGTTTGTCTAGCAAGGCCAAGCCCCACAGTAAAACTATGAGGAAGTAATCAAATATCCACACAAGACTCACCAATAGCCAACAAGAGAAGCTATTCATGGAAGTCACATGCAGTAAGCCATTCATGCCTTGTAATCTCGTGTGGCAGACCATACATGCCTCAAGGTGCTTCATCGGAAGCCAAATTACCAAAAACATGGGGGGCTTGTCCAAGCTACCTATCAGTTCACTTAATGGTTGTAGGAAGAAGAACTTTCCATGCTTTAAATAAACCGGCCTGGTCTCATTGAAGGGTTTAGGAGAAACCCCCAACCACCTCCATTGAAGGCGTTGGAAGAAAATGAGGTAGACTCATCCATGATAGTGAGACACATATGGCATGAGGTATGGCCTGGATCAGATGAAATGATAGACTGACCAAAGACTTTGATTGCGTGGTAATCCATGAAGGAAGCCCTTTGCCAGCGAAAGTATTCAACTCTTAACCCACAAAGTGAGTTAAGAGTTGGGGGATTTGATGTTATGGGTAATTTCTAGTTTAGTGAAATAAGTTGGCAAAGGCCCAGCAGTAGATTAAGTCCAAGAGAGAAAAGAGCCAAGCTTGCTAGATCACTAGCCGTGAGAGCATTGTATGAGGTAGAAGTCAACAGGTCACTAAGTGACAAGTCTTGGTTCATGAAGTTAGCAACTCACTCTACGTGAGCTCGCATTATCAAAGGTGACCTTGCGAAATTTGTCCTCACTGATCGAAGGCCAATAGTGACCTCATAGTCCCCAGCTCATGGACAAAGCGTCTTTCCCAGCTAAGGGCTCATTGAGAGTAAACTTAAAGTAGCAACCCTCTTAGACGTGGTTCGCAGGGCCATTCTGAAAGAAGTAGCACATAAGGCCCATGCACAGCAAGCAAACTTTAGAAGTCAGTCAGCTGCCTACAGAAGCCATTTTGTAGTAGTCTATGCTATCTTGTACATTTATTTTGATGTAACAGAAATACAAATTATGTAATTACCATTATAACCTCCCTAGCCTATATAAATAAAAGGAGGGAGATCATTGTAAGTAAGCCTAAATGAGATATCGAAACTCTATAAAATTTTCTCTAGGCTAATAAAATGCAACCATGGACGTAGGGACTACTGTTGCTCGATTTTGGCCAAACCATGTTAAAAACCCTTTGTGCTCTTGCTGCTCTTCCTCTTCATCTTTGTTAGTTTAACTGGAAAATAGTTTGAGTCCTAAAAGAACCTCTCAGGTTAGCTGGGTTTTGGCAGAACTAAAATCCACCATCAACATTGTTCATTTCCCTATAAAGTATCTAATTAAACCTAGTATCTAATTGGCTTTTCCAGCACTTTCACCTATTTAACAATCACTTTAAGCTCTAAAAAAACTAGGTCTAGATAATTGAATCACCCTAGTAGCAAATCAATTAATTATCCTTAATTCCCTAGGAAAATTGACTCACCCTAGCAACAAATCAGCCCTCTATTGCTACATCAACTAAATAGCCACTAACAACCATAAGTTGACATGGAAATTTGGCTAGTATTAGATCATAATGAGTAATTAATTAATGGATCTCATTAATTAATCATCCAAGGTAATTATATGTGTTAGCCTAGTGGGTATGCGTTTTGTTTTGATGTTCACAAACTATATCTCAATATTATCATCTAATAGTTCTTTTCAATTTTTGTTTTTATCTGTTTTATAGGTTCAAAGTTCAAGATTCAAAAGATCAAATTTAAGTTTAGACTTTATTTTATTTTTAGATCTTTTGTAAGTGAATTCTAATGCAACTTGATTCAAACAAATTTTTAACTGATGAAGAGAAGCACAAATTAAGCCCTTGAAAAAAGTTGAAATCAAATATTTTTCAAACAAAATGTTTAAATGATTTTTCACAAGTGCAATTTTTACAAAAACTAGTTTTTACTATGTGAATTAATTCTTAATCAATTCTGAATTGATTTTGAAACAAAAGAGTTGAAAAATATGAAAGTTAGGATTTTGTCTTCAATTGATTTAGGAATCGATTTAAGACAACATTCATCTGTTATAACCATTTTGAATTAATTCACAAACTGAAAGTTAGTTATTCTATTATAGTCTATTACAACAATTACAAAAGTCCTAACTGCCTTTAGTTTTTAATCAGATTTCATATTCTAACCTCTTCCTTAAGCTTGAAATTCTTTAAGAAGCTGTCTTAAATAAGATTTTCATCTTCTTCATCTCTTTTCTCAAATCAAAGAGCTTTGAATCAAAATTGCTATTGGATTCACAATTAGCTAGTTTGTGAAATTCTTCTCAAACAAATCTAGTATTGTATCTTTTCACTTTATTTCATTTTTCATTTGAGATTTCTAAGGATTTAGAAATCTTGTATAGGTTAGCAAGAGCCTATTAATTTCTTGTGTGTTAGATTAGGTGTGGAAGAGCCTGTAAAAATTCTTCTAGGTTGTCAAGATCCCTATAATTCTTGTGTATATTGTACTGGTAGTTCAAGAGCCTGGTAATCTTAATAGTTTTTTAATAAAAGTGATCTTCTAGTTGAGGAATGATCTAGTGGAGTAGACTTCATCTGTGGTTTCAGATGAAGTTGAACTACTTTAAAAATTGTGGCTCTCTTAATCTTTTCTTTACTGCCTTTCACAATTTTACTACTACTACATTATTTCTATATTTTGCATATCATCAATACTATTTTACTGCATTGATTCTATCATACAACATTAACAATTCTGCAATTGAATTATAATTAATTTCTGCTACACATCTTGATCACACTCTTGCAATAATCTCAAAAGGAGAATTAATCTTCAATTTCAAAAGGAGTATACACATTCTCCTAAAGGAATAAGGGAAAGATCCAAATGTTGAATTTTAACTCTGATTGTGGGACCTATCAATATGTAGTAAAATTAGGGAATCAAAAGAATCAAATTAGGAACAAATTAAAATTAAGATCAAGTTTCATAATTAAGAAAGAATTAGTGCAGAAATTCCCTTAGATTGAAATGAGAATTTAGCTATACTTTAATGGAAAGTAAAATGCAAAATTAAAAAGGGAAAGAGCAAACTTAATTAAAAATGGAGTCTTGACCTACTAGAGCTCCTCTCCTCTAAGAGTTAGAAATAATAAAGAAAGAATGTAAAAGGATATTATAAAAGAGGCATAGCTAGCTAATTATAGGCATAGTGCACTGCCTTTAATGTAGGCTACGGTTTAGGGATGGAAGTGGGTCTTTTTGGACATGACAATTTGCAGATAAAATGTAGGTCTATCACTTATCTTTTCAATGGCCTTCACCTTGCATTAAAATTTAGTATCACCCAAGTTCAAAGCCATGTAGTCAAATCAAAATGGCATAGTTTGCCCTAAAGCCCTTCATGAAAGATGTTGGGATTGATCTTAGTTATCTTATGGGTTTAGTTTCCTAGCAAAATGATTTTTGTAGCTCCACTTATGTTGAAAACACTAGGTTGGGCTTTGGATGGTAATACTACAATCTATTCTAGATTTTAGGCTCTATTTCACCCGCAAAATGTTTAAAGTGGGCTTTAGGCTCTTCATGATATTTTTAGTTCTTTGTCTTAACTTTCCAAGGACATAAGAATCATCTAAAACTGAGGTCCATAACTCTAGACATGCCTAAAAAATTGAAAAAGTCTGAAACTATGTAAATTTTCTGAATAAACATGACAAAAGACCAAGTATAAAGGGATATAAATTATGTATAAATTGTATTTATCACTCATCATCAATGAAAAACACCTAAAACAAGGGAAAATAGAATTTATTTTTACTAGAATTTTTTTTCACACATTTAAAGCAAAGCAAAGCATAATGTAAAAGAAAACAATCCTAAAATCTCCCTTACATTAAATTTTATATTGTCCTCAATGTAAGCACAAAATCATCAACAAATCATTGACATATAAAATAAAAGAGGTAAGAAAAGAGAGTAAACACTTGGGTTGCCTCCCAAGATGCACGTTTGTTTGACATCATTGGCTCATCAATCCACTGTGTCTTTCAACTAGGATTATGAACTCATGGTACCACAAAATTTTCCTGCGACCCATGAACTCTAGAATCCATCTTTAGCTACTTGAATTTCTTGCCACCTACATCTAGTTGATCTATGAAATTGGAATTAAGGACATCAACATCCTACAACAATGGTCAACAACATCAATAAAGCACAAAGAATAATTATTAGAAGGATATTCCTTAACATCATTAAAGATATTATACTGCAAATTATCACCATCAAGCTCCATTGTGAGAGAACTAGCATTCACATCAATTTTTATTTTAGATGTTTTCATGAAAAGATTACATAAAAAGATAGGAGCTAAGGAGCTAGTTAAGGAATCATTAGGCATTTTTAAAATGTAAAAATCTATGAGGAAATTGAAAGCATTAACCCATACCAACCATCCTCAAGCAATCCTACAAGAATTATAGTAAACTTAATAGCTAATTGAAGCACTGCGTCTATTCTTTTTAATGACCCTAAATTCAAAGATGCATAAAAAGAATAAGGCATGACATTTATGGATGCACCTACGTCTAGCATGCCGTGTGTAGAATAATCCTAACCAATGGAATATGGGATAGTGAAGGAACTTAAATCCTTGCATTTTTGGGATATTTTTCTTTGAATGACTATAGATACTACCTCCCTGATTTTTATTTTCTCATTACCCTTCAATTTCCTTCTGATTGTGCATATCTCCTTAAAAAACTTTACATATCTAGGAATCTATTTAATGACATCTAGCAAGAGTATATTCACTTCCACTTTCCTTAAATTTTCTAGGATGCTTCTTTCTTATTCTTCTTTGGTCCTTTTTGCCAATCTACTAAGGAAGGGAATGAGAGGGGGTTGAAAGACAGAAGCTAATTGAGAATTGTGTTTTTGTTCAGGAGGTTTTGTGTCATTGTGCTTTGAAATATTTTTTTTTTCTTCATTGAAACTAGTTGCTCAATTCTGCCGTCCACTTTTTGCTACTCTTCAATAGTATTGCATTAACATTTTATTTGGGGTTTAGGACTCTCTGGAAGGGTAATCTTCTTGCAACTTGAGTTTCTAAGCTAGTTACTTTGGTTTCTATAGTTTGAAGTCTCATGTATGTTAATGTCTGACTTGATTTGCAAAATTTCTCCTTTGATTTCTTGCTAAAACTACATGTTGATTTGAGCCATGTCCTTGGTCAAATCTCCTAATGCTTTAATGGAAGATGAATCTAGGTTTTGCTATTGATTCTACAAGGTTTGATTCTAATGCATTTAGTATGGCTAAATCATCTGGTATATCTACACTTGTTGAAATGAATTCTACTATAATGAAATTTGCTGCCGAGTCTAATTTCCATATCTCAAATTGGGATGGTTTCTCCAACTAGGATTGTATGTATTGGAATATGGATTATATGCCTATTAGGTTTGATTTGGAAATCTACTACAATTTTCTAGAAATCTACTCCTTATTGCATGCATTTGCTATAAAGGGTCAGTCTCCTAGAAGTTTAGACATGCTTCAGTGTAATGTCCAGGGACTAAGCAAATTCTACACACTACTACTACTACTATTGGTTGTCTCTACCCCATGGTTTACCACTATTGCAGTTGTTGAACCATTAAGGTGAAGTCTGTTATTTGCCTTTCTAGATTGGATGTGTGCACCTCATGTACCCTTTTCACTAAATAATTTATTCTGATGCCAAATTGTTGAGAATTTGTAGCCATGTTGGAAATAAGCATCCTTGCAGCATTAGAGGCCCAGTCTTGCTCCTCCACCTATAGCATTAATCATACTTCTATTTGTAGGTATGAGGCCTTCATAAAAGTAATGGATCAATAATTGATCATTGATATGATGACATGGACAACTAGTACACAACCTTTTGAATCTCTCACACTACTCATATATAGTCTTTCCACTAAGTTGTCTGATGCTACAAATTCATTTTCTAATGTTAGCAGCTTTAGAGGTAGGGAAGTATCTCTTAAGGAAGAATTGGTCATCTCAGGCCATACATTAATGGAGCCAAAAGGAAGATAGTAAAGCCAATCCTTAGTTGAATCAATAAGGGATAAAGGAAACTCTCAACTTGATCTACTCCTTTAAAATTGCCAGAGGCTTTATGGTTGAGTAGACCATATGGAACTCCTTTAAGTGCTTGTAAGGATCTTTTCCATCCACACCATGAAATGTAGGCATGAAATGAATCAGACTAGAGTTCAACTTAAAGGCAACTTCAATTTCAAGATAGTTGATGCACCAAGGTTGCTAAGTGAGATCTAGAGTAGCCAATTCCTTCAAGGTCCTTTGCTTGAATGGCATATTTGCCAAGCTTGAATAAAGAGATGAAGTTTCAAAGGTCAAGTTCACTGAAATGTCTAAACTAGGGGTGGAAGGTGTTGAAGCTATTGCAAGGTCATGAAAATAGCCAAATTAGTGCTTGCTTTCTTTTCTCAAATTTTGTAAAGTTCTTTCAATTTCTAGATCATATGTTAATTTAGAATAATAAGAGGATCAAGTTCATGCACAAGAAACCTCAGTAAGAAATCAAAAACTAAGAGAACTGAAATGGAATAAATAGCAAAATAATTCAAAAAATACTAAAAAAATTTTAAAAAAATCATAATAAATGATGGAATTTGGCAAAAATTAGTGAGGGCTCATGACAAAGCTTTGAGTCTTACTCAAAAGGCTAAACATAGGTACTCTACCAAATTTGAGCTTCTGATTCTATAGAAAATTTTGCTACCTAACACTTGTAAAAAAATCAGAAAAAAAAGAACTAGGGGAACTATGCTAAAACAAGGGGTAAAAATTGAAATTAAAGCCTAATACTAATGTTAATATCCTAATGCTATATACCACTAAAAACATAAGGAATTAAATCAACTAGCCCCCTACAATGGTGCCAAAATTTGATAGTTGTCAAGACTGGAAAAAATAGTAATGCTAGACTACCTAAGCTAGTAGTTAGGATGAGTCTAAGTTAATTTCACAAAGACTGGAGATTGATTTCTATATGTTGCAATAAAATATGGGAGGTTGGATACTATGTAGACTAGGACTTAAAACAAACAAGTTGAATACATAACAAAATAGAATAAAAAATGAAGGAAAAACAAATAGAGAAAAACTTAATCCAAGGGATTTTAGTAACCAATTCAGTAACTTATTTTGACACTATTTTTTTTCCATTTTGACAACTTAACCAAGATACTAATTAAGTCTAACACTTAATTAATTCTTATTAATTTCTTTCTAAATTTGCCAAACAACCTAGCACCTAATTGACTCTTATTGCTAAATCAGTCAAAACCTAACACCTCAACTGATTTATCAATAGTATTAAATCCTAAAAACACTAAGTCTAATTAATTATAAGGGAGGAAAAGAGCAATCAACAACCATTTATTTCATCAGCAAAGTGCTATATGGTCCTAAACTATGTTACCAAAAAATTGAGCAATTGGTTTAAGCACCATTCATCTTGTCTATATGCCTTAAACCATACTTCCAAAGTTACAAAGTAGTGGTCAAAATGGATCAGCCTCTATGCTAGGTCTTGGAAAAGCTAGATCTTATCAAGTGATTGGTTAACTAGTCCATCAATTTAAGCAAATATGGTATTAAGTATGAATCCAGAAAGGTAATTAAGTCCCAAGCTCTTGCTAACTTGGTCTTTGAAATGACTCATTTAAGTTAAAACCTAAAGTGCTCTAGAGTCCTTCACCTAGATGCTCTCTATTGGCAATTCATCAAATGGAAAAGGGAGTAAAGTAGGAATCATCCTAGAAGAACCAAAGTAGGTATGCCTTAAATATTCCTTTAAATTTAAGTTAAAAGCCACAAACAATCAATCAGAGTATAAGGAACTCATTGCTAGACTTAAGATGGCTAAAGAAGTAAGTGCTAGGAGAATAAAAGCATACAATGACTCCTAATTGATACTGGGAAAGATAAATGGCACTTACAAAGTCAAGGTACCAAGACTAATCAAATATGTTAAGAAAGCCAAAGGGCTACCAAAGGACTTTGAGCAGAGCAAATTGGTTCAAATCCCTTGCTCTGAAAATGATTGAGTGGATATATTACCTAAGCTTGCAAGCTCCAAAGCAGTTATCAATAACAGGATGATCTTCCAAGAGACACTCTCCAAGGTAAGCATAAAAGATAATGAAACCATATGCACTGATAAATCACCATGTTGGATGGAACCTATAGTATCCTACCTAAAACATGGCTCCATTCTAGAAAAGAAGAAGCTGATAGGGTAGTTAGTTGATCAGCATCATATCATCTCCTCAACAAGCATCTTTACCAAAGAGCTTTCTCCCTCTTAGTACTAAGGTGTCTCCATAACAACAAAGCAAACTTTGCTTTCCTAGAACTTGACAAAGGAAATTATGGAAGTCACATAGCTGCATTTATAGTCACCTAGAAAGTAATCCTTAATGGATATTTTTGGCTGAACATTAAAAAGGATGCCAAGGAATATGTAAGTAGGTACTCCAAGTGCCAAATGTTTGCTAAGTAAGTCATCACCCATCCATCGAGCTCCATCTAATCACCTTAGTCTTGCTTTTCTTCTTATAGGGAATCAATTTCCCCGGCCCATTCCCACTCACTATAGGCTAACTAAAGTTCTTAATAATCACCTTAATTACAACAAAAAATGCTCAAAAATTTATGTGGAAATCTATTATATGTAGGTTTGGCATCCCAAGCACCCTCATCTCTGATAATGGTACCTAGTTCACAAGCGTCACTTTCACCAATTTCTACCAAAATCTTCATACAACCTAAAAGTTTACCTCTGTGGAACACATACTAAGAAACGACCAAGTTGACTGGCTAATTGCATCATCTTGGAGGGATTCAAGAAGTACCTAGAAAGCTTTAAAGGGAAATGGGCTGAAAAACTCTATAATGTCTTGTGGGCATACAAAATACCTTCTCAAAATGCCACAGGATATACTTTGTTCATGTTGACCTATAGTCATGAGGCTTTCATTCTTATTGAGATTGGCAAACCCAACGTCCACCTCATAAATTACAACACTATGCAAAATGATGAAAGAATGAGGATAGAGCTTTATATGGCTTAAGAAAACCAGGAGATAGTCTATATCAGGGCACAAACGTACAAGGCAAAATGGCCGACTTCCACGAGCAAAGAGTGAAAAAGACAGAATTTGAAGTGGGAGCTTTGGTGCTAAGAAAAATGGATAATTCAATGATGAAAAGTGAATAATACAATCTAGTGCCTAATTAGGAATGTTGTGTGAAAGAAGCATTGAACAATAAGGCTCGTTAGCTCTAGATAATCAAAGGAAAAGACATCCCCCACACTTGGAATGCTACCTACCTAAGGTATTATTTTGTTGATATATGATGACAATCAAATTACCCCTGTTATACACCAAAAATGGCCTCGTGCGGATGAGTCCCTGAGAGCCCGAGGATCAGTCCTCGCATCTCAACAAAAGCTTTCAGAGGCTTCAGGCAAACAGCAGCGAGCGCATCAGGCACCAGCTCCTGTCCCAACCGCCTCGCTCTACCGTGGTATGAAAGACCACGCCTCAGCGACAACAGGCTCAGACGCCAGGACAGCGACTGCGCCCATCGCACTCGCCCCTTCACTGGAACAAGCCTAAAATGGTTTCCCCGAGAAGCTCTCGCCTGAGACAGTAAAGCACCCCACTGCCTGACACAATGGCAGCTACGAAGCCTACTTGTCGGTCTAAAGAGGCCTGCTTCACAGCCCATTTTCTAGGATACAGACTTCTTAATGTCTTCTCCCATTTAATTGATGTAACACAACTGTAGTTAGCATTTAATGTATGTCTGCTCTCCTCCTTCTATAAATAGGATTGC